>BQNB010059098.1:0-37472 GCA_026074375.1 Tanacetum coccineum | reverse complement strand
GGTATTATCATTTCATATTATAAATTTTATTATATATATAAAATTTATATACTAAATTTCATTTCCATTTCATATAAACACACATACATATATTCCACTCATCATCTCTCTCCCTCCCCCTCCAATGTCCGGCCGCCCTCCACCGCCGGCCACCATGCCGCCGCCGCCGGAAAAGTTTTCCGGTGGACTTTTCTGGCCAAATCCAAAAAGGTTTTTCATCGCCCGACATATTCAATCCCCCAAACCACGCGCCTCCACGCGCCGTTTCTTCCCCTTCCGGCAGCCACAGCCGCTGTTACCACGCCGCCACCTCCAATATCATCGTCACCATCAACCACCAACGAGGGTCCGTTTATATATTTTAATAAGCACCAAGGGTGCGTTCGGTTTCTTTTCACTAGCCGAGGGTGCGTTGGGTTTTCATAGCACCATCAAGGGTGCGTTTGAGTGTTGTTTCAGCCGCCATAGGGTGCGGTTTGGTTTGTTTTTAACACTGAAAAGGGTGCGTCGGGTTCGGGTCAGACCCGACAAGGATGCGTTGGGTTCGGTTTAAGGTTGTAACAGCAAGGGGGTGTTCGTTTGGTTTGTTGTTTCGCAAATTTAGGGTGCGTTGGTTTTACTGTCACCCACATAGGGTGCGTTTGTTGTGTTACTCAGCGCCTGGGGTGCGTTTGGTTGTTTTTATAAACAGCCAAGGGTTGTTTGGTTGTCATAACACCAACCAGAGGGTGTGTTTGGCTTAACAGCACCACGCAGGGTGCGTTTTGGTTTCGGGACAGCCGACCCGGGGTGCGGTTGGTTGTGTTTTGCACCGACCAGGGTGCGTTTGGTTTATTGAAAATCCAACAAAGATGGTGTTTGGTTTTGTTATAAACGAGATAGGGCTGCGTTTGGCTGTTAAACAACCATGGGGTGCGTTTGGTTGCTTAAAAACGCACCAGGGGTGCGTTTAGTTTCGGGTCAAACAGATTAGGGTGCGTGTGGTTTAGCATAAAACAGACAAGGGTGCGTTTGGTTTTACAGAAATAGCAAGGGGTACGTTTGGTTGATGTAGAAAACGTATAGGGTGCGTTTGGTGTAAACGGTTGAAGCAAAGCCGCATTCCATTAATCAAGGTTCGATGGAACTCCAAGAGAGGTCCTGAGTTCACGTGGGAACGTGAAGACCAATTCAAGAAGAAATACCCACACCTCTTCATCAAGACCGCACCGTCGTCAAGTGTTGCATCGTAAGCCTTGAGGACAAGGCTCGTTTAACGGGGGAAGTCTATAACACCCTGTGTTTTCAAGTCATTGACGACGTCAATAAATCTACTATTCATTTTTAGTATCGTACGCATTTGCTTGTAATTTCATATATTAAGTAAAATCGCGTAAGCTAAAAATTAGCGATCAATGTAAACGGGCATCAAACAATCAAACATTTACATCAATCATGTGTTAAATAATTATTTTGATAATAATTATAGTCATTGTTCATTTATTTTATTGGTTATCATACGTAAAGTGTATACGTTTCGCGATAAATGCATTTATGCATACCCGTAACCACCAAAAACTTTTTCTACGCTTCTACAAATACCAACTTTTATACCCCAATTACATAAAAGTTACAAAAATCAATTCATATATCTCATACATAAAGGGATGGAATAATGTTGGCAATTTTTTACAAAAATATAAGAAAAATCTTGCAAGTAGTCTTTGTACTTCACTAACTCATTAAACATAGCCATACTTTGTTTCCTCTATGACTATTTTCCTTCCTTAAGACCTCCCATTATGTTTTCTTGAATACTATTGCAAAATTTTTTGACCATCTATATCATATATACTTGTATGTCTAGTAAGAGAACACATAGATAACACAAAACACTTAGAAAAAAATCAACAAACTCCTCCCTTTTTTTTTTTCCACTCTTTTAAAAGCTAACGAACCGGGACGAGACGGCATGAAACACCTACACCACACCCGACCCAAAAACCCACCCCTACCGAACAAAACACAATACCCCGATTAATATAAAACTAAATCCATAACAAAATTTTATACCAAACCTACATACACACATATACACATTCATATCTAAGATATTTCTAAGATGTTTCCAAGCATTGGTTAAACCAATTTTTAAGCATTAATCAAAAAAGAAGGATTAGGGTTCTAACCTAATCTAAGGTTCACATTGGCAAGATTTGGTTTGTGTCTAAACAAGTTTAGCACTTAAATTACAACACCATCATCATCTAAGGTTGCATCTGCTGATTTGCGTGGCGCATTATCTGTGCTACTTGTTATTCGCTCACTCAGGGAGTATAGCCCTACAATATTCGCTCACTCAAGGTGAGTTCATAGCCCCACGTTTTACATGCTTTTGTTTTACAAAGTTTTTGGGGTGAGAAACATGCAATGTTTTATAACTGGACACAAGTGGTTAAGTTTCATATTATGATTACGTGTTGCCTAAGTAGCGATAACCCTAGTTGAGCCCATTATCATGAACTGTCAGTTACTGGATTGTGAGCGCGAATGTTATGAATAGATCTATTGGGATTGACATCCCCGTTCGGGTGATTAGCTATCACTGGGCAAACGAACGTATACCATGTCGAACATAGGATGTTGCGGGTTAGAACATCATCACGGGCAATGTAGGCCATTTATATGGTATTCATTTATGTCGAGCTTCAGTGTCATGAGCTTAGGGCAACGTAATTACATTTATATGATGTCTGCATCTGTTGCATTATCATACACTTGGGAAATCTTGTGGTCCTACAATATATGATTTATCAAACCTATGAATTCACCAACATTATTGTTGACGTTTTAAAGCAATGTTTTTCAGGGGATCAGTAAGCACGAGGTGCAAGGGATACATTGGTGGTTTTGATTTGGATATCATGCATTAAAGATTTTGTCGCATTACATTTTGTATAACTGTTATGGGCTAGAAATCTTTGTATTTTGAACAAGTGGACAAGTGAAGCTTCGGCTTATGTAACAAATACTTTGTTAAATCCAATGTATCAGTTTTAAACGACTTTTTGGTCGTTCTATATACATCTTGTGTTATTGATCTATGAAGTAACACGCCCCGGACCCTTATTCCGCTGCGACCCAATTTGGGGGTGTTACAGATTGGTATCAAGAGCCAAGGTTATAGAGAACCAGGTCAAATGTTTTTGCTGGACTATAACCGTTTTCAAACATCGAATTCATACAAAGGGGTTTTACACGGGACATACATATGTGCATACATTCATGCATACACTACTTGTTGCATTAGTTGGTTGGACTAGATGCATTCATAATTGATATACATGTTATGATATAAATGTATATTACTATAAGAGTCTTATATTAAATACTAATATAAGCTATTTTGAATTTTCAGATTCAGTCATGTCAGATTCGGATGAATCGGGGGTTACATACACGGAGGTTTCCAGCCCATTTGAGGATTTATCAGACATAGGATCACCGAGAGCCGATGATCATGAGTACCTTGAGCTGCCTGGGATGCCAGAGGACCCATACGTGGAGGCCGCTCTTCAGGCCCCACCCTCTCCAGATTACGTGCCTGGCCCTGAGGAGCCAGAGCAGGCACCACCTTCGCCAGATTATGTTCCAGGCCCAGAGCATACTGATGATGAGATTGTTGTTGAGGATCAGCCAGGTGCTGAGGATGCCTCACCCACTGCTCAGTCACCTGACTATGTCCCGGAGTCCGATCCTGAGGCGGACCCGGAGGAGGATGACGATGAGGACCCCGAGGAGGATCCTGTCGATTATCCTGCTGATGGAGGAGATAACAGAGATGACGAGGAGGGGTCATCTGAGGATGATGAGGATGATGACATGGACATCGAGGCCGATGATGATGAGGAGGAAGAGGAGTACCTAGCTCCTGCCGACTCTGTAGTTATTGCTTTACCAGCTACTAATCAGGCCCCATCTGTGGAAGAGACAGAGCCGTTCGAGACTTATGAGTCTGCGGCCACACCACCACCACACCCTGCATATCGTGTGACAGTTAGGATTTCTATTCCAGCTCCAGTACCTACACCATTATGGTCTGATGCAGAGGTTGCCAGACTTCTCGCTATATCTACCCCACCATCATCACCACTCTCCCCATGGTCTTCACTACTTCCCCTGATACCTTCTCCATCACTACCGCTATCACCACCCTCACTTGTGTTATCACCAACACCACCTCCTAGCCCTATTCGTTCATTGGGCTATCGAGCTACGATGATCCGGATGAGAGCTAAGGCTGCATCTACTTCCCATTTTCTACCATTACCACCACCCTTCATACTCTCCTCCACTAGACCAGATGCATCACCATTAGGGGTACCACCACCCTTGCCCATATCAGTTCCTACTTCATCACCACCATTGCTACTACCCTCTGCTAGTCGTAGGGAGGACAGACCCGAGGTTACCTTACCACCTCAGAAGAGGTTAGGTATCGCTCTTGGTCCTAGATACGAGGTAGGAGAGAGCTCATCTGCTGCTGCTGCTAGACCGGCTGGAGGTCTTAGGGCAGACTATGGCTTTGTAGCTACTATAGATAGGGAGATCAGGCGTGATTCGGAGAGAGAGGTTGGATATGGGATCACCGACTCGTGGGACGAGATAGTTAAGACCCTTCAGGGGGCACCAATTAGTACTGACACGGAGTTGGGTCGACATATGACAGCATTTAAGACTAGGGTTAGGCAAGACACGAATGAGATTTATACGAGGTTAGACGATGAGCAGAGTCAGAGACAGCTATTGGCTGGTCGGCTCAATATGTTGTTTAGAGACAGACGAGCACATGCATATACACGTCATCAGATGGAGACAGAGGCTAGATTGTCCCGAGAGGCTTGGAGGCGATCGATGGATGCGAGTGATCTTGCCCGCGGAGAGGTTATGTCACTGCGCACTATGAGTGATCTTGCACGCGGAGAGGTTTATGCACTGCCGCACTACTTGTATGGGTCAGATGTCAGAGATTAGAGAGTTGCATGCTGCTGATCGCAGGAGATAGGCTGTGATTTCAGAGATGCTGAAGGCAGACCAAAGGAGATCTGCAGAGATGAGAGAGTTGAGGACAACTAATCATACCCGACAGCAACAGCTTATACAGACATTGACAGTGATGCAGTCATTACAGGGACAGGTGACCAAGCTACAGGGACAGGTGGCACCACTACAGGGACAGGTTACCATACTACAGGGACAACAGGGACTCACTGGGGTCCATTCCGACACTGTAGAGCTGCCAGAGGCAGTGCTTGGTAGCAGTGTCAGAGATTAGATGTCATGTATGGCTAAGTGCATTTTGTATATAGCCTACTAAGTATTACAGGTTTAATCCCGGCTAGTAAGGCTTTAGGTTGTTATATTTATTTTGTAACCTAATCGTTATGATCATTTTTTATCTGAACCATTCATGTATGTTTTTCTAATTTATATATGGAATGGTTGTATTATGTCACGTCTGTAATCGAATTTGTTTATTGATGAATGCTCGATTTGTTATATCTCAATGTTGGTTCCAATTCAGTTGTATAGGTTCACTGTGTGATGTGATCTCACTTTATTTATAATGTATTTGGTTTTCATGTCATGGTTTATGATTTAATGGAAGTCTATCGGGTATTGTATTTTCTTGTAATTGAAGAAAAATGGCCACCAAAACGAGCCACAAGGTCAACACCTTGGTCACAACATACCCAGCTCCTCAAACGCAACCACCACCACTTCCTGTGTCACTAATGCCCACCTTCAGGCATTGATTTTGAACAAGGTGTCGACTCCGATTTGCAGCACGTGATGCAAACAGGAATGGGCGTGACATGCCCCACTTCGGGAACGCGGTGGCAAAAGGACTGAACGCGCTTGTTCGAGAATGCACTTACCAAACTTTATGAGTGCAAATCTATATTTCAAAGGCTATGAGGGATTGTTGAATTAACTCACATGGTTCAAAAGTTGGTCACTGTTTTCTGCAATGCAATTGCTCTGTGGAAAATCAGATTAAGTTTTTCCACTTTGTACTCTTCTAGAGGGCTCTAACTGGTGGAATTCCCATGTTTTGACCTGTCAGTCATTGATGTTGCTATTGCCAAAGAGACATGGGTTCCGATCTGAGAAAAAAATGAGTTGAGCAAGTTGTGACTGTTCAAGGAAGACAAGATGAAAAAGCTCCCAGGCTGAATTATGGAATTTGAAAGTGAAGGGTACTGATGTGATAGGGTACAACCAACGTTTCCAAGAACTAGCACTGCTGTATGTTAGGATGTTTTCTGAGGAGTCTGACAAGATTAAAAGGTACGTCGGCGGATTACCCGACATGATCCATGGAAATATTGTAGCATCAAAGCTGAAAACCATGCAAGAGGCTGTTGAAATGGCCACTGAACTAATGGATAAGAAAGTCAGCACCATTGCTGAAAGACAGGCTGAGAACAAAAGGAAGTTTTAAAACACTTCCTGAAACAATCAAAACCAATAACAATAGAACAAGAGGCAGAACACTGGCAGGGCTTATACTGCAGGGACTGGTGAAAAGAAGCCATACGGGGGATCTAAACCCCTATGCGCTAAATGCAACTATAACCACGATGGCCCGTGTGCTTGAAAATGCCACAAATGCAACAAATTTGTCCATTTTGCCCGTGACTGTAGGAGTGCGGGAAATGCCAACAACGCTAACAATCAGAGGGGCACTGGGTCAGGCCAGAAACCTACTTGCTTCGAGTGTAGAGTTCAAGGACACTTCAAGAGGGAATGTCCAAAGCTGAAGAACAACAAAAACCGTTGAAATCAAGTTGGTAATGACAGGGCTCCAGCCAAAGTGTATGTGGTGGAACATGCAGGGACAAACCCAGACTCCAACGTCATGACGGGTACGTTCCTTCTCAACAACCGTTATGCTTCTATATTATTTGATACTGGTGCCGATAGGAGTTTTGTGTCAACTGCATTTAGTTAGCAAATTGATATCATGCCATATACCTTAGATCACTATTATGATATCGAACTAGCTGATGGGAGAATAATTGGGTTAAACACTATCCTTAGGGGTTGCACATTAAATCTCCTGAACCACCCATTCAACATAAATTTAATGCCCATAGAACTTTGTAGTTTCGATGCTATAATTGGTATGGATTGGTTGGCAAAGTACCAAGCAATCATTGTGTGTATCGAGAAGATCGCTCGTATCCCATAGGGAAATGAAACATTAATTGTTCATGGTAACGGAAGCAACCGGGGATACGAGGCTCGTCTGCACATTATCTCATACTCCAAAACACAAGAATACATGCTAAAAGGATGTCCAGTCTTTTTGGCACATGTTACTACAAAGGAGGTTGAAGACAAGTCAGAGAAGAAGCGACTTGAGGATGTACCAATAGTTCAAGATTTTCCTGAAGTATTTCTTGAGGACTTGCCGGGTCTTCCTCCGACTGGACAAGTGGAATTTCAAATCGATTTGATACTTGGTGTTGCACCCGTAGCTCGGGCGCCTTATCGATTGGCACCTTCTGAAATAAAAGAGTTGTCGGAGCAACTAAAAGAACTATCTGACAAAGGCTTTATAAGACCTAGTTCCTCACCCTGGGGAGATTCGGTCTTGTTTGTCAAGAAGAATGATGGATCGTTTCGAATGTGCATTGATTACAAGGAATTGAATAAACTAACGGTGAAGAACCGTTATCCGCTCCCAAGAATTGATGATTTATTTAATCAGCTTTAAGGGTCGAGTGCCTACTCGAAGATTGACCTAAGGTCGGGTTATCACCAACTGAGGGTTCGAGAAGAATACATTCCAAAGAACGCTTTTAGAACCCGTTACGGCCATTATGAATTTCAAGTTATGCCATTTGGTTTGACAAACGCACCTGCCGTATTCATGGACCTTATGAATCGGGTGTGCAAACCATATTTGGATAAATTCGTGATTGTCTTTATTGATGATATTCTGATATATTCAAAGAACAAGCAAGAACACGAAGAGCACCTTAAGCTAATCTTAGAATTGCTTAAGAAAGAGGAGTTATGTGCCAAATTTTCCAAGTGTAAATTTTGGATTCCCAAAGTACAGTTCCTTGGTCACGTGATTGACAGCCAGGGTATTCACGTAGACCCTGCCAAGATCGAATCCATTAAACATTGGGCATCTCCTAAGTCACCAACGGAGATTCGTCAATTTTTAGGTCTTGTTGGATATTATCGATGATTCATCAAAGGATTTTCAAAGATTTCCAAACCAATGACCAAGCTTACTCAAAAGAAGGTCATGTTTGAGTGGGGTGACAAACAAGAAACAGTGTTTCAACTGATTAAGCAGAAGTTGTGTAGTGCGCCAATTCTGGCTTTACCAGAAGGAAGCGAAGATTTCATCGTATACTGCGATGCTTCAAAGAAGGGTTTGGGCACTGTATTGATGCAAAGAGAGAAGGTGATTGCTTATGCATCACGCCAGCTGAAAATTCATAAGAAGAACTATATGACTCATGATTTGGAACTTGGAGCGATAGTGTTTTCCCTGAAACTCTGGAGACACTATCTATACGAAACCAAGTGTACGGTGTTTATGGATCACAAGAGTTTGCAACACATTCTTAATCAAAAGGAGCTGAATATGAGGCAGCATCGTTGGTTAGAATTACTTAGTAATTACGATTGCGAGATTCGTTATCATATGGGGAAAGCAAATGTTGTCGCTGTCACCTTGAGCAGGAAGGAACGAGAGCCACCATTAAGGGTTCGAGCCTTAGTCATGACTATAGGTTTGAATCTCCCTAAACAAATTTTAGATGCTCAAACCGAAGCATGAAAACCATAGAACATCAAGAACGAAGATGTTAGAGGTATGTTGGTTGAAAATTCTAAGGATCCGGAGAAATTTAGAACGGAAAAGTTGGAACCCCGCATGGATGGAACTCTATGCTTCAATGGCAGTAGTTGGTTACCATGTTATGGCGATTTGAGGACTCTAATCATGCACAAGTCCCACAAGTCAAAATACTCTATTCATCCGGGTTCTGATAAGATGTACCAAAACATGAAAAAGCTATATTGGTGGCCCAATATGAAGGCAAACATCGGCACCTATGTTAGCAAGTGTTTGACCTGTGCTAAGGTCTTGGCTGAACATCAAAGGCTATCAGGATTGTTGGTATAACCTGATATACCTCAATGAAAGTGGGACAATATCACTATGGATTTTGTCACGAAGCTTCCTAAGTCATCACAAGGCTACAACACCATTTGGATGATTGTTGACCAACTCACTAAGTCCGCAATCTTTGTACCGATGAGAGAGACAAATCCGATGGATAAACCTGCAAGAATGTACCTAAAGGAGGTGGTCACGAGACATGAAATACCTGTCTCAATCATTTATGATTGTGACCCAAGGTTCGCATCAAATTTCTGGAGGTCACTTCATAATGCTTTAGGTACTAGTCTAGATATGAGTACTGCGTACCATCCACAAACAGATGAACAAAGCAAGAGGACTATTCAAACTCTCGAGGATATGTTGCGTGCTTGTGCAATTGACTTTGGAAAGGGTTGGGTTAACCATTTGCCATTAATCGAGTTCTCTTATAACAATAGCTATCATGCTAGCATCAAGGCCACACCATTTGAAGCACTTTATGGTCGAAAGTGTCATTCACCTATTTGTTGGAGCGAAGTTGGAGAAGCTCAAATCCTCGGTCCAGAACTAATTCAAGAGACGACTGAGAAAATTTTCCAAATCAAGCAAAGGATGCAAGCCGCTTGTGATCGACAGAAGAGTTATGCCAATCTGAAGCGTAAACCAATGGAATTCCAAGTCGGGGATAAAGTTATGCTTAAAGTTTTGCCTTGGAAAGGGGTCGTACGTTTTGGAAAATAGGGGAAGTTAAACCCTAGGTATGTTGGACCGTACAAGGTGTTTGAAAAGGTTGGAGAGGTTCCTTACAAGCTCGAGCTTCCAGAAGAGCTAAGCAGGGTTCACAATACATTTCATGTATCCAATTTGAAGAAGTGTTATGCCGACAAACCGTTAGCCATTCTGTTGGATGGACTTCATTTTGATGTAAAGCTTCGGTTTGTCGAGGAACCCGTCGAGATCATGGACCGTGAAGTTAAACGGTTGAAGCAAAGCCGCATCCCATTAGTCAAGGTTCGATGGAACTCCAAGAGAGGTCCTGAGTTTACATGGGAATGCGAGAATCAATTCCGGAAGAAATACCTACATCTGTTCACAAAGACCGCACCGTCATCAGGTGCCGCATCTTAAGCCTTGAGGACAAGGCTCACTTAACGGGGGGAGACTATAACACCCCTTGTTTTAGGGTCATTGACGTCATCAATAAATCCACTCTGTATTTTTAGTATTGTACGCATTTGATTTAAATCGTAAACATTAAGTAAAATCGCGTAAGCTAAAAATTAGCGTTCAATGTAAAAGGGCATCAAACAATTAAGCGTTTACATCAATCAAGAATTAAATAATTATTTTGAGAATAATTATGGTCTTTGTTTATTTTATTTTTATCGGTTACGTAAAGTGTTTACGTTTCGCGATAAATTAAGTTTAGGCATACCCAGAACCACAAAAATATTTCTACGCTTCAACAAATACCCACGATTGTACCCAATACCCAAAGTTTTATTAAACTTTACCCAAGTTAATATCATATGTCACTTTGTACATAAGAAAAACTAACCAAGGATTAAACATGTATAAATAAACTCTTTATGTAATATCTACAACTAGTAACTTACATGTATGATACTAAATACTTTGTAAATAATCAAAAGACTTCTAGAAGCCTTCCCCCCTCCTAGCCATAGCACAACAACAACCAAGGGCATAGAGCATACAAACTACACAAATTGGTCTTGTACAACACTCTTGCATTTAAACCTAGTCATGTGTGTCTCAATTTGACCATGGTCTTCCTTAAGACCATCAAAGTGTCCCAAGACTAACTATTGCATATTTTTTACCAACTAGCTCATATATAATACTAGCATATAAGAGTAATAACACATACAACATAAAACACTTAAGCAAAAATCAAACAAAACCTCCTTTTTGCTCTCTTGGCAACCCACGGCTCACACACCCTCTTATACACAATCCATACAAATTTTTCTACAACATATTCAAGCCATAACACATCATTCCTAAGATATACTAAGGTGTTTGCAAGCCTTGGTTAACCATTTGCACGTATTGAAGCAAAGAAAGTAAGATTAAGGTTTATAACCTAATCTAGGGTTTTCACTTTTGCAAGCTTTTGTTTTAAGTCTAAACAAGGATTTAGCACTTATTTCTCATCATCATCATTCATCTGTAAGGTTATCTAAAGCCCAAAACGTTTCATTTCCATGATTATATGTGTATATGATGTCTATGTAGTAAAATCACCATTAGGACCTTTCTAACATGTAAATCGTATTTTTACTTGTGGTTATGAATTTGTGCACTTATACACATGTTATGTTGATGGTAATATCATGTTATAAATGGATACATAAGTGTTTTACAATCTTGGTTAAACTTAAAAAGTGTTAATGCAAGATTAGGGTTTTTAATGATTTACATAAAAAGCTACAAGTAAAAGTGTATAAATAACTTTGTAAGCTTGTTAATCTTGTTACCATGAACTTGTGAGGACAATGAATGGACTAATGGACTTTATTATATGTAACACATATAATATATATGGTATAAAACACTTGTAGTAAGTTGCAAGATTAAAAAGTACATAAAATAAGCTTTATATAAAAGTATACATATTGATATTAAAAAGGGCTGCTTAGATTTCGAATTTAAATCAGTAGGTTTGACCTTTTATACAAATAATTCGTCTCGTGAGGATTCCAAAAAGGTAAGAAACTTGAAAAACGGATTAATAACGAAAAAGATACGCTACTTACGAGTTATACGTTAATTAAACGGGTTTATAAAAAAACTTTTACAAAAACAAGTTATAAAACTTATACAAATAGAAGGTTTGACATCTTTATTAAATCACACATGATTTTAGGATTCCAAAATGATAAGAATAAAAAAAATTCAATTAATAACGAAAGAGTTATGAATTACGCGAATTTTTATGTTTAAATGTATAAAAATACTTTTATAAAACAAATTTTATAAAAGTTACTGTTCACATCAGTGAACTACATTTTTAAAACATCATTAAATAGATGGGATTTTCAATAACAAAGTCGTGCTTGAAAGAATCGCTAAAAACAGAGCTATAACGAATAAAATACGACGTTTACGAGTTTTACGTTAATTTAAGTTATAAAAATAAGTTTATAACTGGTATGAACAGTAATATCACTGTTCATCAGAGGACATGAAATACCAAAAATATCATATTTTGATACATCATCTTAATACAAAAGCGTGGACATAAGAAACGCAAGAAACAGACTCGAAACGCGAAAGTTACGCCAGTTTTACTACAACGGAAATTATAAACGTTTTAACTTATTAAACACAATTTTACCAAAACAATTAGATGGTGATTAGCTATATAGAATGATATATGGTAGTAGTTATCCAATGTGATTAGTACTTATACGACCTTAAATTAAATATGTTGCATCTGACGATTTGCGTGACGCATTATTTGTGATATACTTAATATTCGCTCACTCAAGGTGAGTTCATAGCCCCACGTTTTACCTGATTTGTTTTACAAGTTTTTGGGGTGAGAAACGTGCAATGTTTTATAATTAGACATAAGTGGTTAAGTTTTATATTATTATTACGTGTTGCCTAAGTAGCGATAACCCCAGTTGAGCCCATTATCATGAACTGTCAATTGCTGAGTGTGAGCGCGAATGTAATAAATAGATCTATTAGGATTGACATCCCCATTCAGGTGATTAGCTATCACTGGGTAAACGAATGTATACCGTGTCGAACATAGGATGTTGCGGGTTAGAACATCATCACGGGCAATGTAGGCCATTTATATGGTATTCATTTATGTCGAGCTTCAGTGTCATAAGCTTAGGGCAACGTAATTACATTTATATGATGTCTGCATCTGTTGCATTATCATACACTTGGGAAATATCGTGGTCCTACAATATATGATTTATCAAACCTATGAATTCACCAACATTATTGTTGATGTTTTAAAACAATGTTTTTCAGGAGATCAGTAAGCATAAGGTACCAAGGATACATTAGTGATTTTGTTTTGGGATGTCATGCTAAAGATATGGTTGCATTATGTTTTGGGAAACTCATGTGTTATGAACCAGTATCTTTGTAATAATAACAAGGAACAAGTTAAAGCTTCGGGCTATTTGTATCAAATATTTGTTAAATCCAATGTATCAGTTTTAAAATGACTTTTTGGTTGTTCTATATATATCTTGTGTTATTGACCTATAAAGTAACACGCCCTGGACTCTTATTCCGTTGCGACCCAATTTGGGGGTGTTACAATTTATGTTGAAGCCTTACATGTCAAATATCCAATCATAGACTAGGAGGTTTACTCTGAAGACACAAGAAGGTATTGGAAAATTATCATAGTTAGAAACCATATAGAAGCTTATCAGATTTTTGCTGATATGTTGAAGAAATTTGATAGAGATGACCTAGTTAAGCTTTGGGATTTGTTTAAGGAGAGGTTCAGTATAACAGAGCTTACATATGATAAAGAGAAGGAATTATGGGTTGAATTTAAGAGATTGTTTGAACCAGATAGTAATGATACTCTATGGAATTATGCATGATCCTTTAGTATGGAAGATTTATGATACATGTGGTGTTCACCATGTATCTTCAGTAAACGGACATGATATTTTCATGCTGGTAGAGAAAGATTATCCATTTTCAAAAGGAGTTCAGATGTTGATGTTGGGTAACAAGCTGTTAGTAGAACAACATTCAGAGATGGCAAATGAGCTTTTAAGGAAAATCTTCATACAAGCAAACAGACTAAGACAATAAAGTGTTTGGAAGCATCCTCTTAGCACAGATGGTTTAATTAAGAGAAACTTGTAGATTTGGATGACAATCACAAGTTTAGGGGAGGATTGTTAGGATTTAAACCTATCACACTTAGAACTGCTAGAGTTAAAGATAGTACTGCTAGAAGAAAGTTAGTAGTGCCAGTACTAACTTAACACTGCTGAAGATTGGAGAAAACAGTCTAAGTCATTAGTACTGTTAGTTTAATAGTTAGTGCTGCCAGTACAAAGTGTTAGTATTGTCAGTTTATTAGTACTGTTTGTTATATAGTTAGTACTGTTAGTATACATAGATTAGTACTGCTTATGTGATATGCATAAGATATATTAGGAATAGATATGCATTATCAGTAGACGCATTTTGTAAGCCCATTAGGGTTTATTGGTGTATAAAAGAAACCCTAAGGCATAGTTAGAAATAGAGATCTAGAAGTCATTTCTCATAGTTAGTATTCATAGTTTCAAGGTTGTTCTGTAACTTTGATTGTGTTTAATATATTGAAAGTTTAGCAAGATCTTGTTTTACTATTTCATTGTTCTTCTTAGTATTATAAACTAGTTTCCACATAGTTTGTAGTATTCACAATCTTAGTTTCTATTATAGTTGTCTTAGATCTGTCCAACACAACTAAGCTTTATTAAGCTAAGTAAGATATGTTCAAAAGGGGTCAACATAATATGTCAGAAGGTTTATCAAAAATAGTCACTGCATAGATTTTACCTTAAACAACAAGGCAAGCTGTAAGAAACATAAATGTGATTAAACCAGGCTTGTATCGAATTGACACTAGGACAACACAAACTAGATCACCATAGTTACCTCAAACTTATAGGAATACTAATCCTCGTGTGTCTACATCTACAAGAGTAAATCATAGAACTAATGTTAGCAGACCACAACTTAGGAGCACTCAAATGAAAGTTAAGGTCGTGCCAAATAATAGTCAAGTGAAGGATAAGAAGACTGAAGTAGAAGATCACCCTAGGATTTCTAGCATTTCTCATAAAACAAAGTCTATAACTGTGTGTAATGACAATTTAATCCAGAACTTTGAATGTTAATGCTGTTTGTGCTACTTGTGCAAAATGTGTGTTTAATTTGAATCATGATGCTTGTGTTTTTAAATATTTGAATGCCGTGAATGCTAGAACTAAGAAGCCTAAAGTAGTGTCTATTAGTACTAGAAACCCCAAAAGTCAAGTAAACAATTCTGTTGCAACACACCTTAAGAAAACAGTTGCATCAGAATTCACTGTCCAGAATTCCAAGAGTTACTATAGGATGCTACATGAGAAAACTAGTAAGGCATGGAAATGGTGGATAGAACAACAATGCCCATCAGGATATAAATGGGTTCCTAAGACAAAAATGAAGTGGGTACCTAAAGTTAGGAATGAAAATGTGCAAAAGAGAGTTAGTTTTGCCATAGATAATGCATCTAGGATAACTAATGTCTTAAAACTCATAAATACTGTAGGATCCAATTTGTCATGTATTCCATCGTCCTCTAATTCTCTTGTAGATTATTCAACTCATCCTATTCATTGTTGACTCTGGATGCACAAAGCACACGACGGGCAATCTAACGCTGCTGTACAACTTTATTGAAAAATATCTGGGTACCGTTCATTTTGGCAATGATCAATTTGCTCTAATTCTTGGTTATAGAGATTTGGTTCAAGGAAATATCATGATCAACAGGGTTTATTATGTCAAAGGGCTTAATCATAATCTCTTCTTGGTTTGTCAATTTTGTAATGCGGATTTAGAGGTTGCTTTCCGGAAATCTACGTGTTTCGTTAGAGATCTTCAGGGAAACGATTTACTCACGGGTAATCGTTGATATGATCTATATACAATTTCCCTTCAAGAAACTACTTCATCAACTCCAATCTGTCTCATGGCTAAAGCTTCACCAACTCAAGCATGGTAATGGCATCGAAGACCTTCTCATCTTAACTTTAACTACATCAACTTGCTTTTAAAGAAAGATGTCGTGATTGGGTTACCAAAACTGAAATATGTCAAGGATCAACTATGTTCCTCTTGTGATGTAAGTAAAGCAAAACGAAGTTCATTCGAGACAAAGATTGTTCCAAGTTCAAAAGAATGGTTAAATTTGCTTTATATGGACTTATATGGTCCAATGCGGGTTGCTAGCATAAATGGGAAAAAATATATTATGGTAATTGTAGACGACTACTCCAGATATACTTAGACTCTATTTCTAAGATCCAAGGATGAAACACCAGAAGTTCTAAAAGATTTTCTCACAATGATTCAATGAAATCTTCAAGCCTCATTAAATTCTGTTCGAACTGATAGAGGCACATAGTTCTTAAACAAGACACTCCATGCATTCTTCAAAGAAGAAGGAATTGAGATTCAAACTTCCATTCTTTGAACACCTAAACAGAACGGCATTGTCGAAAGACAAAACCGCACTATGGTTGAGGCTGCTCGCACAATGCTCTCAGCTTTTAAACTTCCTTTGTTATTTGGGCTGAAGCTATAACAACCGCATGCTGTACTCAAAATAGATCTATAATCATCCTAACACATGAGAAAATGGCGTATCACATCATCAATGACAGGAAACCTGCAATTAAACACCTTTACATTTTTTGTTGCACTTGTTACCTAACCAGAGATGGTGAAAATCTTGATAAGATGAAAGAAAAAGGGGATCCGTGCATTATGGTGGGATACTCTACTCGGTCAAAGGTATATCATGTTTACAACAAGAGAACCCGATTAATAGTTGAATCAATACATATTTGATTTGATAAAATCAAAGGGATGTCTGAGATGTCTATTGCTAATGACACTTCAGGCATCGTTCCCCAACGACAAAAGGCATCAGATTATGACAACTCTGACCCCGTCCCCCAACTACAAAAAATTTATCCTTCAGCAGATACGACAGCTCCGTCACAACAAGAGTTAGATCTTCTTTTTAGCCCTCTATATGATGAATTTTTCAATCCAGGTACTACCCGTGTCAACAAGTCTTCTTCTCCCACCAACAATTCTACTCAACAAGACAAAACACCTACAATGAATATTTAATCTTTGACATAACCAACAACTACAACAAATGTTAATGCTGAGGAAAACAATGATAATCAAGCAGAAGATGCACAGTTCTAACAAGATGAAT
Source organism: Tanacetum coccineum (assembly GCA_026074375.1). NCBI lineage: Eukaryota > Viridiplantae > Streptophyta > Magnoliopsida > Asterales > Asteraceae > Tanacetum > Tanacetum coccineum. The sequence continues at coordinate 20,298 of BQNB010059098.1, read as the reverse complement.
TTATCAATCCTTTCTGTACACCGGTACAAGAAATTGCTGACTCTTCCTTATGTAATATTGATAATTTAAATATGCATATCTTCACTCAACCATAAGATTCCAAATATCAATGGACAAAAGATCACCCACTATCTCAAGTTCGTGGCAATCCATCTAAGCCAGTGCAAACAAGATGACAACTTGCAACAGATCCTGAAATGTGTATGTTCGCGCTCACCGTGAGTACTGCTGAACCAAAAACCATTAAGGAAGCAATGGATGATTTTACATAGATAGAGGCAATGCAGGAAGAGCTTCATCAGTTTGACAGACTCCAAGTCTGGGAACTCGTCGACAAACCCTATGGCAAGAATGTAATCAAGCTAAAGTGGTTATGGAAGAACAAAAAGGATGAAGACCAAACTGTAATTCGCAATAAGGCACAACTTATAGCAAAGGGTTATGCTCAGGAAGAAGGTATTGATTTCAAAGAATCATTTGCTCTAGTTGCTCGCTTGGAAGCTGTTTGGATTTTCTTCGCTTATGCTGCACACAAGTCTTTTCCAATTTATAGATGGACGTAAAGACAACATTTCTTAATGGTCCACTTAAGGAGGAGGTTTATGTTGCACAATCAGACGGGTTCGTTGATCCTGATCATCCAGATAAAGTTTACCGACTAAGGAAAGCTCTGTATGTATTAAAACAAGCTCCGAGAGCATGTTATGATGAACTCTCAAATTTCCTAATATTAAAAGGTTTTACTAAAGGCACCATTGACCTGAATCTATTCATAATAAGATGCGGGGAGGACATTCTACTTGTTCGAATTTAGGTTGATGACATTATTTTTGGGTCCACAAACCCTAAATTTTCTAAACGATTTGAAAAATTAATGCACAGTAGATTTGAGATGTCCTTAATAAGGGAAATGAAATTCTTTTTAGGACTTCAGATCCACCAAACCCTACATGGTATCTTTATCAATCAGGTCAAGTACGCTTTAGAAATACTTAAAAAACATGGTATGGAAAAAGGACAAAGCATTGGTACACCAATGGCTACTAAACCTAAATTAGATGCAGACTTGAGTGGTACACTCGTAGACCAAACTAACTACCATAGTAAAATCAGGTCACTCATGTATCTGACATCTAGTAGACCAGACATAGTGCAAGCAGTATGTTATTGTGCAAGATATCAAGCAAGACCAACTAAAAACACCTCAAAGAGGTTAAAAGGATCTTTCGATACTTAAGAGGTACCATTAACATGGTACTCTGGTATCCAAAGGATTCTGGCTTTAAACTAACAGCTTTTTCAGATGCCGATCATGCCGGATGCATTGATACTCGCAAAAGCACTTCTAGAGGAATACGGTTCCTAGGTGATAAGTTAGTCAGTTGGATGTCAAAAAAGCAGGATTGTACTGCAATGTCATCAGCAGAGGCAGAGTACATGGTGTTATCTGCAAGTTGTGCTCAAGTAATGTGAATGAGGACACAGCTTAAGGATTATGGCTTCAACTACAACATAATACCGTTGTATTGCGACTCTTAGTCAGCCATAGCAATCTCATGCAACCCCGTGCAGCCCTTCCGTACCAAGCACATCCATACTCAATATCATTTCATTAAGGAACAAGTTGAAAATGGTATAATTGAATTGTACTTTGTTAGAACTGAATACCAATTAGTTGATATGTTTACTAAAGCCTTACCAGAAGATAGGTTTCAGTATCTTGTCAAACGAATTGGTATGAGATGTTTGACTCCAGCAAAACTGGAGGTTCTGACAAATGAATCTGCTTGATATTACATCAAACATTGACATGTACATATTTTTGAAAAAAAATACAAAATATAAAATTTCAAAAAGAAAATACAAAATCAAAAATCAGTAAATGTTTCCCAAAAAGAATCTGCTCGACATGTCTCTTGGAATTGATAACATTTACGTGCCTAGAAATGTTGATTAATATTGACACAAGCGTGTAAATGAAGTTCGAGCAAGAGTTTCAAATGCTTTCAAAACATGTCATTTCTATTTTTCTTTATGACTTATAATTACTCTCAGATTGCAGCTCGGACCCGAACGACAAAGGAGAGTGTACGTTTCAGTGCACTTATCCTTAGCATTAGAAGAGAAGTCTTCTAACATGATGTTTTTCAAAATGTTGAACATAATTTTTCAAGAATCTCTCAATGACAATTCAAAATCTTTCAAAATTGTGTGTTCAACACTCCATCCCTCATAAAGTTTTACATGACAATTCTTCTACATTTGGTGTCATTTTTAAAATGAGCCAATGTTTGAGGGGGAGTTTTTCAAAAAACAAAGTTTTAATGATTTTGGATACATCATAAAATGACAATTCGTATGTATTCATAACAATATCAAAAATCTCTTAATAACAAATCTGTAACTACTCAATAGATTGTATGTTATAAGATGATTTAGTGGTTGAGCACAATTTTTCAAGAATTCTTCAATGACAATTCATAGTCTTTCAAAATTGTGTGCTCAACAATGCTAACCCTTAATTTTATATTCATTTTACAACTTGTTATCATATTTTTTGGTGTCAAACATATGTAAAATTGAGGGGGAGCAAGTTAATGTTTAATATAATTCATGCTAAGTATAATAATATTTTTCCCACAAGATTTTCATGACAAATTATAATCACAAGGTATTTCAAAAACTAAGTGAATTAGTATTTAAAATAAGGGAGAAATGTAATTAAAATGTGATCTTGAAAATAATAAATGATCTAATCGACTCAAAGTGCTTGATACTCTTCAAAAAAGGTTTTATGGTTACGATCTCATACCCAGCAACATCTTAATTCATGATGATTCTAAAGTCATAAGGTGGTTAGGTTAGGTATTAGTTGTTGATCCCTTTTGAACAGATCTTACTTAGCTTGTTAAAGCTTAGTTGTGTTGGATAGATCCAAAACAACTATAGCATAAACTAAGATTGTAAATACTACAAACTATGTAGAATCTATCTTATAATACTAAGAAGAACAATGAAACAGTAAAACAAGATCTTGCTAAACTTTCAATATATTAAACACAATCAAAGTTACAAAATAACCTTGAAACTATGAATACAAACTATATTTGCTATGAAGACTATATAAAACTTGATATCTAGATCTATGTCGTAAAGTTCCTTTTATACACCAAGAAACCCTAATGGGCTTACAAAACGCGTTACGTGATCATGCATATCTATTCTTAATATATCTCATGCATATCATATAAGCAGTACTAACTATTTTTAACTAACAGTACTAACTATTATAACTAACAATACTAATAAACTGATAGTACTAACATTTTGTACTAACTATAAAACTAACAGTACTAACTTAACTTGGCAGTACTAAGTCTTCTCTTGGCAGTACTAAGTTAAACCAGTAGTAGAAACTTGTAGAAGCCCTTAATTCCCAACAATCCTTCCCTAAACTTGTGATTTACCTTTAAATAATCAAGTTTCTGAATTAAACCTTCTGTGTAGAGAGGATGCTTCTAAACACTTTACTGTCTTGGTTTGTTTGCTAGTATGAAGATTTTCTTTAAAAGTTCATTTGCCATCTCTAAATATTGATCCACTTGCAGCTTGTTACACAACATCAAAGTCAAAATCCCTCTTGTTAGTGGATAATCTTTCTCAACCAACATGAAGATATCATGTCTTCTGTCTGTAGATACATGGTGAACACCACATGTATCATATAAACTTCATGTTAATGGATCATGCATATATCTCTGAAGCTTCCACAGAATGTCATTAATATCAAGTTCAAACAACCTCTTTAATTTAACCCATAATGTTCTTTCTTTATCATCAGTAGGATCTATTGAACTGAATCTTTCTTTAACCAAACTCCATAGCTTATCCAGGACATCTTTATCAAATTTCTTTAACATATCATCAAAAGTCTGATAAGCTTCTATATGGTTTCCAACTCTGATAATTTTCCAATACTTTCTTGTGTCTTTAGAGTAAACCTCCCAGTCCATGATTGGATATTTGACCTGTAGGGCTTTAACATAGACTTCTTCTACTGGAACTATCATCATCAATTTCTGTAGCTCTTCTTCCGATAATTCCTTTTCCTCTTCAGCTGATTGTTCTTCATTAGTCTTTTGCCTCTTAGACCCTTTATGTTCAAGTTCTGTTTCTATAGTTCTCTTAGAACTTCCAGTTGATATCTTAGGAACTAATCTTCACTTTCCATGGGAATAAAATATTTTACCCTTTTCATTGTAGTCTCAAATAACTCCTTGATCTCATCAAAGGAAAGTTTCTTCAATTGTTGTAGAGTGTGACTTCCTATATTCTTGATATAATTACACATGTAAGTTCTTTGTTGAGCTTGAGTCATGCGCTTGTTCCTTCTTTGTTCAGCTCTTTGTTGGGTAAACAATCTCTTTCTTTCCTTTATCATTTCTATAAGCAGTCTTGCTTTCTCAACTTCAGAGAATTTTCCTCTTCCTTCTGCTTGTAACTTCTGTGTTAATTCTTCATCAGCTCTAATTTGAGCTTGTATGTTATCCTATTCTTTAGCATTAAAAGTGTTAGCTTTTTCATGAACTCTGGCTATCTTTTGCCTTTCTTCTTAATCAAGTTATTCTTGAAATCTCAGAGCTTCTTCATACCTAAGTCCTTCTTGCTATAGTTGCAACTTTGTTTTCTTTTGAACATGTTTAGCTTCTTTCATAATAGCTTTGCCTTTATCTTTTCTCTTTGCTGCACTTCTTCTGATGTATACTAAACTTTCAGTAGCAGTTTTAACTTTAGGGCTGACAGTAGTAACTTCTGCACCAGCAGTACTAACTGGTTCATTAGCAGTACTAATATCAGGATCAGCAGTATAAACTTCTTCAGGAGCAATAAACTTAAAATCATGTTCCAAATCATGCTCATGCCTCCCCTGAGTCTGTGCACCCATCTGTACCAGAGTAATTCCCTCATCTTTATCAAATTGAGCAATCTTCCTCCCCTGTTTGGAAGGATCCTCTAAGTCATCTTCATCTTCTGAAACAATAAGTCTGACCCTTCTTCTAGCTTTGCTTGACTTAATTCTGTACTCTAACTTCTTCACCTTCATGATGAGCTTAGTGTAAGTAGCACCATATGTCAGTTTGGTCTGCTTCAAGTTAGATTCCAAACTCTCCACTTTCTTGGACAATGTGGTAGAAAGAACCATCAATTCATAAAGTGTCATACTGCCCTCATCACTTCCAAGTGAGTGAACTCTTAGGAGACGTGAATCAAGGGGCATGGTAGCAGCGTCTTCTGCAACATGGGTTGTTTGCATAAATGGTTGTAAAGTTGGTAGTTGTGAGGTGGATGGAGCACTGGTGGGTGTGTAATGGGACTCAACTAGGACTGTTGATCATTCACCCAGAAAAATTAGGCCCTGAATAAGCATTGTTGGAAAGAATGCAATGTCTACCCTATTATAACCCTTAGAAATCCTTTTCATGTTTCCAAAAAGTTTTTGAGTAAGAGTAGGAGCAATATAAGTTCTTTTGTGAGGTAGAAGCTATCTTTTGTGCTTGTTGATATGTGCAAAATACACATATTCGTTATTACCTAAAATGACCCAATTAAACCCAAAACAGACCAAAAATGGCAAAAATGTGCTTATATTTGTGTTTTGTGTGTGCAGGTATGGATATATCAAAAATCACAAGAAAATAGTCAAAACGGGCAAGCACGGACAGTAGAACGGAAGAGTGCACAAAAGCCGAAAGCAAAGCCAAGGAAAAGTCAATCCTCAGTCAAACAGTCAAAGTTAAGTCAACTCATGGTCAACAGAAGTCAACCATATAAAGATAAAACCCAAAAATATTCCACTTAAGTCCTCCAACTTTCAGAAAAGCTCACAATTGGTCCTTGGGCCTTTATTGGGCCTAAAAACCCTAAAAAACCTACCCAGACCCAAAAAGCCCAAAATAAAGCCCAATTTCCCTAGCCTATTTCCCTTTCATAAACTCCAGGGACTTAAATTGCAATTTCCCAAAGTTCTTTTTACACTAGAAATGAGATAAATAAAAGACAAGGACCATTTTTGAATATATCTCAAAGTTCAACTGAATTTTACCCATTCTGTTGAAAACTTTGCGCCAACCATGGTTACTGTTCATTCGTCACTCCCAAAATTTACCAAGCTGTCAAACCAAAGGGCAATCCAAAATTAGGGGGGTGTAAACGTCAATTCAAGAGCTCATTAACAAGATGGCAAGGCCAAATCAGTCTAATCACTAGCTCTTATTAGCTCACTCTCAAGGGAATCACACGTGGCAAGAGAGAAAACACAAGAAATTGGTGGGTTTTACACTACAAGCACTCTCACAAGTAGCACAAAGGTGTCACATCAAGGATTGCCAGCTTGGCAATCCGTGTGACTACCATGTGATCCAACGACTCAAATTTGTGATCCAATGATTGGAAGGATTGAAAGGATGAGATTAAAAGAGTAGGCAGCAAGGCAAGGGGCTAGAAGGATCCATGACTGGCTATAAAAAGCCCTCACTCCTCACACACAAAGGGGGAGAATTTTAGTAGCTTATTGTAGTTTTTATTGCTTATTGTAATTTTCTATTTTTAAAAGCTATCTAGTGTAATTTCCTTTCCATATTGTAATCAGCAGCTTCTCTTAATAAAAATCAAGTTTGTCTTAATCTTGTCTTTTAATCTTTTATGATCTAAATGTATTAAAATAATCAATAAGCTCTCATAAGCTCCTATAAGCTCAATTCAGCTCTCAAGAGTCTATAAGTTCTTGATTTGAGCTTAATAAGCCTTAATCATACCTTAACAATAAAATCAGCTTAAAATCTTATTACCTTTGCATTTTGGACTTGTGGACTTATGGAAGGGGTGCTTAATTTGGAAGAGCTCTCATGGACTATTACCCTAGCTTATTTAATAAGCTAGGGAGCTTGTAGCAAAGCTCTAAGAGCAGTTTATGCCTTTGTTAAGCTAAGGCACAAGTAAGTCTTCATTTACTTTTCCTATTTTCATTTCTAGTTCATAATTAGCTTAATTGTTGCTTAATAGTGTAGGACTGCTTATTTGCTTGTTCTATCTGCTTATTTTAGTTTAGTTGTTTTTATTTGTGCTTATTATATATTCCTTATCTTATGTTTTTAGTTTAAATATTTATATCTTCATATTTCAATTTCTGTCTTATAAACCATAAAAAACAAAAATATTAGTTAATTAGTGTAGACCTAGGATTTTAGCTTAAATCAGTTGTTAATTTGTGTTTAATTAGGTTGTTATAAGCTATTAGTAATCTGATTATTAAGGTCTAACCATTAGTTTTCAATATCTAAAGTTTTATAAAATCTGTCAAAAAACATAAGGAGTGTTTGGTTTAAGTATATTTGACCTCAAAAAGACAATTTAACTTGAGCAAATTGTTTGAGTCATTTGTATTTTCATTTAAGTTTAGTATTAGCCCAGTTTTTAAAAGTTAGATTTCAAAATCTCAAAAATTATGGCTTATTATCTTTGATTCAGCACCAGGGTACTTTTACCTTTTGTTTTGTTTGAGAAAATCTAATCCAAGCCACACAAGGCTTGGATATTGCTTGTTTTGTGTTCTTACACTCTAATTGAGTGTGTTTAAGTGCAGGATTACCCTCAAGGTAACCTGCACTACTTGGTCTAATCTTGTGCAAAGTGCATCAGCAGGAACAACTTAGTTCCTGCTGTCACTTTTGAGTCTCATTTTAGTTAGGTAATATTAGTTCTTAGTTTTACATATTCAAGTAGCTAATAGTTTAGATATAGCTTAATATAGATTAGGGTTTAAATTTCATTTTCTTGCTTATTTTCTTAGCTTGTTTTGCTGTCAAAAGTCACAAAAAGCCAAAAGACCAAAAACAGTTAGCAATAGAAAGTAGTTTTTAAAAATTCCAATTTCTAGCTTATAAGATTAGGTTTTATTACTTAAAATCATAGCTAATAAGTTGTTTGTTAAGCCTGCATAAGCTCAAGCTCTGTCTTAGTTTATTGAGTACTTGAGCTTATTTTGATTTTGTGATATTTGAGCTTATTCCTGAGGTTGCTACTTTGTCACTCAAATTTAGATAAGCTCTAGTTTAATCTAGCCAATTAGCTTTTCATTTTTAGTTCATACACATTATAAGCTTTTCAGAACACTTTTTGCTTTTTCATTTAAACTTAAATAGAGCTTTTTACAAGCTGATAAGTAAAAACAAGGGGAAAGCCCCACTTACTGTTTTCAGTTTAATAATAAGTTCTTTTAGAGCTTATTAGTGCTTTTCAGACCAAGTTGCTTTTATTAAATTTGTTCACACCAACTTGTTTTACAACTTTGCTTTTATAAGTTTTCAATAATAAGCTGTTTTTAAAACTAAACTTATTTTTGGGCTTAATTGGGCTAGGCTTGTAAACGGGTTGGGCCCTCAGGGTAGAAAGTGTAATTTTTAAGTTTTAATTGTTTTCTCAGTTAGTCCTTCGTCTGTTAGTTAGTTTGCACTGTTAGTCCTTTTAGGATTTGCATAGTTAGTCCTTAGTTAAGTTTTTAGTTAGTTTTTAATTTTAAATAATAAATTAGGTTTAGGTTTTTAATTAGTTTAATTAAACTTTAATTAAAAAGTAAAAATTAGGGCTTTTATTTTTATAAAATTTCTCATCTTTTTCTTTTTCTAGTTAAATTTTTATAAAATTTTTTAGGCTTATATTTTTAATAGTTTTATAATTTTTAAGCTTTTAGTTAGTTTAAATTTTAGAAAATTCATATCTTAAAATCTAAAAAGTGAAAAATAGTGATTCCTTTTTCTAAAATTTTCTTTTACTTTGTTTTATCTAGGAAAAATATAATTTCAATTATTTTCTATTTTTTTATTTTTTAGGATTTAATTAGATTTAAATAGTTTTTAATTAATAAAAAAATCAAAAATAATCAAAAAAATATTTTCTTTTTTTTTTTAAATTTATTTTATCTTAATTTAGGTTTAGGAATTTAATTTACATTTTTAGGACTTAATTTTGATTTACTTGTTAATTTGTCGCATTTTTTTTGTTTCCCGTTTATCTTTTTTAGTGCTTAATTGTTTTTTAATTGTTTATTTTTTATTGTTGCTTTTATTTGGTAGTTATAGATCATCAAAATATCTTTGTTTTCATTCAAATCATAATCCAAACTTAAACGAGGTTTCAATTGCACTAGTCATTGGGGAAACGACCCGGGTGATTATTCTTACCCGGTTTAATATACGTATTATATATTATATTATATATATATTTTTAAGAGTAAATTTTACTAAGGGTAACTTGGTAATTTTCTTAATTGCTCTTAAGGTTATATTATATTAGTATACTGTATTTTACAAGTATATATAAAACACACAATCAGTTTTTGGCGCCGCTGCCGGGGACTTGTGTTAAAGATTCCGTCGTTTTACGTTTGTTGATTTGGTTTGAAGATCCTTTCGTCCTCGAAAGTTTCATTTTTGTTAAATATTTCAAAAATCCAAAAAAAAATATATAAAAAGTAAAAAATATTTTTTCTTTTTCTTTTTAATATAATTATCATAAAAACATAAACATAAAAAAAATCAAAAATATAAAAAAAATTATCCTTTAAAAAATAAATAAAATAAACAAAGTTGGTAAAAGAACACCAACATATAATACCTTCAATTGAGGTATTATCATAAATAAGTTCCGGTGAACTTGAAAAGTTCCCAAATCGAACCAAAGATTGATCTAAAATCTTGCACATTATGGTCATCTTCTTTGTTTGAAGCTCCTCTATCTTCCTTTTAACCATTTCTTTCACCCTTATTTGCTGGTTCTTCATTAGTCTTTTTACCAGCATCATCAGCAACTACATCCTTTAAGCTCTATGGACTATCAAAAAGTAATGGTAGCAGAATATATTGTTGAGTAGGTACTGCATTAACATTATCCTTGATATCTGCATTCTTATTAGTTTGATTCCCTGTAGTAACTGGCTCATAATTTCATAGAGGTTTGTTCATAAATCAATAACAAAGAGCCAATTTGGTCCACTCCCTTGTAAATTCGGTTTGTTTCAGTAGTTTTATGTGCAGGTTCACCTCTATCTTTCCTAGTTTTTAGTGTTAATACCCTAAAAACCTTGCTATTTATAGAGTTATCTAAAAAAGAACCTAATCAGCCTCTTATCAAATTTGTCTAGGGGATCTAAGGTGTTAAGAATAGTCCCAAGACACCTAAAAGGTCTCAAAAACTTATACTAGGTGGTCTCCATGTAATAGTTCATAAGGTGTCTTGTTGTGAGGCTTGGTCACTAAAATCATATTCTGAACATAACAAGCAGTACTAACTGCTTCAGTCCAAAATGTAGTAGGCAATAATGAATCTACTAGCTTAGTTCTAGCTGCCTCTATTAGTGTCCTATTCTTTCTTTCAGCAACTCTATTTTGTTGTGGAGTTCTGGCAACACTAAACTCCCTCTTAATCCCTTTTATCCCACAGAACTGATTCATGTCATTATTTTTAAACTCAGTTCCATTGTCACATCTGATGATTTTAACCTTATGATTTATTTGGTTTTCTATGCCAGTAATAAAATTTTTAAGGATCTCACTAGTCTCATCCTTAGTGGCCAAAAACAAAACCCAACTAAACCTACCATAGTCATCAGTGACAATAAGGCAATATATCTTGAGATTGATACTCCTTACAGATGTTGGTCCAAATCAGTCCATATGCAACATTTGTAAGGGTTGGCTGATAGAGCTCACAAGTTTGGTCTTACAAGAGGCTTTGTGTTGCTTTCTCTTCTGATAAGTAACATAAGTATGGTCATTTTCAAAAAGCTTTGAAGGTAAACCTCTTACAAGTTTCTCCTCACAAGTTTGTTTATAGTTTTAATGTTTATATGACAGCTCCTATGGCATAATTAATCATCTAATGTAGCCTTTGCAAATAAACAGTCAAACCTCTTTGAAGGGAAAACAACATTCTTTAGATCAGATTTGTACATGTGTTCTGTCCTAGGAAACTTTAAGCAAGACTTTACTTCATCAAGTAGGCTTAATATTCGGAGATAGAATAAGAGATTCAGTCTTAGTGAAAAGAATACTGTTTTTCTTGTCACACATTTATGATACAGAGAAAAGGTTAAACTTAAGTTCCTTTACAAAGTATACATCTTCAAAGTCTAATTAAGGGGAGGGAGAAGGGAGGATTTGGATGGTTTTTTTTTTGTGTTTTATGAGATTTGCATGAGAGGGAGTGATGATTGTTTTTGTGGGAAATGAAAAAAATTTATGTTGAGTGTGTGTGTAAGTAAAGGGGGCCGGCTATGGGGAGGGTTATAGGGTGATTAATTTTTTTTCTTTTTTATTAAAGTGATGTTTAGATAAAAAGTGAAGGCTCAAGTAAAAACGTGAGGTTTAGCAAAGTTTGACGGAAACACAAAGTAAAACTAAAATGAACAAATGAAATGGAAAAATTCTTAGGGGTGAACAATGGAAATATCAAACTACTATATGTACGTAGATGAATAAATTTTTCAAGCACGACTCAAACTTAACTAAAAGCACGAAATTTGCCGAATCGGGTGAAAGTAAAAATAAATATTTTACTTAAGAGTAAAAATAGGAATAAAATATAATAATTTATTTACCTAAAATTATGAATTCTCACACCTTCTTACTGGTGAATGTGCTTTAAAATAAGAATATGTTGTGGGTAATGCATCATTCACTTTTGATTTAGGTGCAGCAGTATTAACAGGCCTGGTAGTACTATTTGATGTTGCTGCTCTTGGAGAGCTTTGCTTAACAGCATTAACTGGCACTTGCCCTGACTTTGTTAACACAGCTATTGGAACAAACATCCTTTTAGGATGTGGGTGAGTCAATTTATTTTGGTGGTTCACCCTCAGAGCATTGTTCCATACTAGTCTAATTTTCCTTTGATCAGTAAACCTTCCCTTTTTATTCAACACTGGTTTTTTTACCATTTTATTTTCATGAAAATCACAGTCTTTGATTAAATGGTTGAAACTCCCACATACAAAACAAGCTTTCTTTATCGACTCAAAACCATTTTCTAGTTTCTGAGTCATCATCCCATTCTAGTTTCTTCTATTATCCCTAGGACTTTGACTTTTCCTAGGATACTCTACTTGCCTATGTGTGTTTTCCTTATTAACAGATTTTACATTTTTATTAGATTTGACGAAATTGACTTTAGTTAACTTTGGTTTTGTCTGATCAGATTTAGGTATAAACACACTATCATTATCACTATCAGTGTCCCAATCTTCAATGATAGGAGCACTAGGCCTAAGAGTTTTAGGCTTTTCTACAATATCCTTACTAGTCTTAGATATACTAGTTTCTGTTTCACTCACTTTAGTCTTATAGACAGAATCATCTAACCCAGCAAAGGATAAGTCAGGTCTTGAGGGAATGTAGTTCCCAGTGTAGGGAGGGGGAACTGCATGAAACCCTTCACCTGTTTTGAATCTATCATTTACTAGGCCATCATCCACATCACATTCTTTATTGTTAAACACACGATGAACCACTTCACTCTCATTCATTTGACTATCATAACCAAGACCAACTTTGTCTTTAGCACTTATTTGACTATTTATCAGTTTAGTTAGATTCTTTGATGATTCTTCAAATTTTTCTAGTTTAAGTTTCAAATCATTTTTCTCTTTTAAAGCTTCTTCTAACTGATTTTTAAGGTCTTTGATAAAAATATCTTTCACTTGAACATCATACTTTAAAAATGCAATATCTTCTTCATAAACAACTTCATTCTTTTCATGAACAACTATCCTAGCTTCTAATGATTCTAATCCTATTTGATAACCTATAATTTCTAGATTAGATTTATTAAGAGCTTCACGCTGTTGATCATACTGTTTTTAAAGAGTTTCATATGATTTTAAGCAATCTTTAGAGCAAGTATGTACCTCAGAGTCTGAACTTGATGAACTTGATGAACCTTGGGATGTATAAGCCATTAGAGCAAAGTTTGTGATGCCTTCTTCAGCCTGAAAGCTCCAATCATAACCACCTATCCCATCTTGAACAACCAGGGCATTTGTAGTAGATGTATCCACTGGTGCATTCCTTCTTGGAGCATCCTTATTTCTATTCCCCTGATTCCTTGGCGCCATGCATTCTCTAGCAAAGTGACCTCTCCTGTGGCAGTTATAATATTCAACCTTTGTCTTATCAAAGCCAACAGTTTCTTTGCCATTGAAGTTCAGATTTATTCCTGTCTTCTTTAAGAATCTCTTCACCCTCATGGTAAGCATGGCCACCTGCCATTTGAGATCCATCTCTTCAAGATCATCAGTATCAATCTGCTCCAGATCTTCATTGTCTAATTGTGGACTATTAGATTGATTAGCAAAGAAGGAAAACATGACATCATCAGCATAAGTTGAGGAAGAAGCTTCTCCCTGTGAACCAGCAGTAGAAACTTCATGAGCAGGATTAATTGCTTCATTAATACTGCTGGTGTTTTCTGAAGATACAAAAGCCACATTCTGAGAGTTTCAGCTTGAGCTTGATTAGCCTTTAATCTCATATTCATACACCTTCATATTATTATACAAATCATCCATGCTCAATGTGTCTAGATCAGATTTGTTTCTCATGATTAAAGCAATATTGTTCCAAGCTGATGGTAGACTTCTCAGCAACTTCAGATTTGCATCTTCCTGAGAGATAACTTCACCATGAATTTCCAATTGGCTGATGAGTTTCTGAAACCTATCATAGGTTTTATCCAGTCCTTCAGATCTTGATGCAGCAAAATTCTCATATTGCTGCTTCAGAATGGTTTTTTGCATTTTCTTTGATTCTTTGTTGCCTCCAAACCTGGCCTTGATTGCTTCCCATAAGGTCTTTGCATCCTTGATTCCATGAAACTTCAATAGGTGCTCATCAGGAATGGCCAACAACAGAGTGCTTTTTGCTTTCAATTCATTCTTTCTTGCTAGCTTTTGTTCAGCAGTTTTAGGAGGAATGGGACCTTCAGTACCAGCACTAGCTGATGCAATAGCAGGTGCATCACCATTCACAATAACCTCCCAAAGAGCATAATCAGTGTGAGTAAGATATTGCTCCATTCTCATGCTCCAGAGATCATAGTCTCCATCTCTGTTTTGGTGCATAGGAAGTTTTAGTGAGACACGGTTTGGGTAGTTTCTGTTGTGATTCCATCTTCTTTTGATTATGCAGATCTTGTGAAGAAAAAAAAAAAAAACCCTCCCCCCCTCCAATATAGTGTTCTTCTATTCATAAGTTTCTCAACAAGCTCTGATACCACTTGTTGATCCCTTTTGAATAGATCTTACTTAGCTTGTTAAAGCTTAGTTGTGTTGGATAGATCCAAGACAACTATAATAGAAACTAAGATTGTGAATACTACAAACTATGCGGAATCTAGCTTGTAATACTAAGAAGAACAATGAAACAGTAAAACAAGATCTTGCTAAACTTTCAATATATTAAACACAATCAAAGTTACAGAATAACCTTGAAACTATGAATACTTTAATATTTGCTATGAAAACTATATAAAACTTGATATCTAGATCTATGTCGTATGGTTCCTTTTATACACCAAGGAAACCTTAATGGGCTTACAAAACGCGTTACATGATCATGCATATCTATTCCTAATATATCTCATGCATATTACATAAGCAATACTAACTATTTTAACTAACAGTACTAACTATTATAACTAACAGTACTAATATTTTGTACTGGTAGTACTAACTATAACACTAACAGGACTAACTTAGCTTGACAGTACTAATTCCCAACAGATTAAGAAGCACAACTAGGCCCATCTTTTTATTAATTCAAAAAGATGAATTAAGCTCTGCTACAAGATCTAATGACTTTTAGCCAAGACTATAAACAAATTAAACATGTTAAAAATTACTTATATAGTGTCTTAATGAACAAACATTAATAAGCCATGTAGTTTTTAACAAATAACCATGAACACTAGTGTTTGTTTGCTTAACCTACTGATATTAGTTCGTTTGTTTGGTTAAACATAAACTAAAGAACAAGAACAAACCTCGTTCGTTTTGTATGGTTCTTTTGCCCTATTTATAGATTATCATGAAACTGAAGTTTGGATTTCTCTTTTTTTGATTGTTTTTTTCTATCTTGAATTAACTATTAGATTCTCATTGTGTTTTTGGTTTGATAGTAGGATGTTCGGTTAATCCAATGAATTGAAAAACTAACATTAAGCAAAAAGAAAAAAAGTTATTGAGAAGGCATCACTTTAAATTTCGCTTTAGGCCTCCACAAAGCTTGAGCCGCCCCTCTACTTTATGTCTTTATCTCCCACCCATATATACCCATCTATATTCATGAAATGTCCCACAACTCATAATATGGATATTGTCTCTGTACTATATGTAGAGGCCGAAACTATGACAATATTGTTTTCAACTCAGAAGTTGCATTAGTGCACCATCACAAAGATTTATCATTTGCAAAAAGAAAAATGCTACAACTAAACGACCAAGAGCTTATCCTTGTCACTATTTCAGTAGGCATCTTAGCATTTTTATGGTACAAGTTTACGCTTTTGAGTTCATCAAAGGGTGCACCATCTTTGCCACCAGGTCCTTGTTGGTTACCAATTGTGGGGTACCTTCCATTTCTTACTTCGGACTCGCACAAATAGTTCACCAACATGGCTAACATCTACGGGCCTATTTTTAAGTTCTATTTAGGGACGAGCAAGCTTTACGTCGTCATAAATACCCTAGAATTAGCAAAGGTTGTGGTTCGTGACCAAGATGAGGCTTTTTCTAACCGCGACCATATAGTTGTTGCTTCAGTAATAAGTTACAGAGGCCAAGATTTAGTATTTTCTAATAACAACTCCCATTGGCAGAAACTTCATAAGATATTTGTCCATGAAGTCATGAGCAACAAGAGTCTTGAAGCATGTGCTTGTTTCCGAAGGGATCAAGTTAGAAAAACATGTAAGAATGTTTTTAGTAATATTGGTACACCAATCAATATTAGCGAGATCGCTTTCATGACAGAAGCAAACGTCATAACAAGCATGATCTTTGATAATACATCAGATCATTTTGGAGATAGTTTTGGAGCTGAATTACAAATGGTGGCTGCAAAAATCGCTGAGACTTTTGGACAGCCAAATTTATCCGATTTCTTCCCTAGTTTTGCTTGGTTTGATCTACAAGGTGTCGAGCGGGACATGAAGAAGCAACGTGACAAGTTGGATTATATATTCACAAGCATCATTGAAGAACGAATCAAATCTAGCTCAACAAAATCACAGGATGGACATGGGCAAGATAACAGAAAAACATTTTTTTGCAGATATTATTAGATCTCTTGGATAAAGAAGGTCCAACATCGCTTAACATCACCCAAATTAAGGCGCTTATCTTGGTAAGATTTATTCTTAAAAACATATCTCTTGATTTTAAAATTATTATCCACTTTACTATTTTGATATGTCTTAGAATTATTGTTTATATAGAAAAGGGTATTGTGCATTGCCTCTTAATCGAACTATATTCACACAAATGAAAAAAACAATGCAGTTTTTGGTTAAAGGGTAAAATTAAAATTCTACTAAATAAAACTAAAGTTATAATAACTACTAAACACTTTTAAAAAACGTGTGTTTTTCTTGTGTTGGACATTTATCTTGGGACGAGGAAGTACTAAGTAAAATTATGAAGATGATATCGTTCTTTCAGTTCATTGTGCATTATTTTGTGGATATACGCGACATTACCAACTATTAATCTTGAGTTTCGTTGTGTTGCATCAGGACATAATGGTAGCAGGAACAGAAACAACGGCAACACTAATTGAATGGGCAATGACTGAAATTATGAGAGATCATAGGGTGATGAAAAAAGTTCAAGAAGAATTATCAAGTGTCGTAGGAGTAAACAATCATGTGCAAGAATCTCATCTCCCAAAACTACAATACCTTGATGCAACAATTAAGGAAACATTTCGGTTACACTCTGTTTTCCCTTTCATATTTCCACGGGTGCCAAGCCAAGATTGCATAGTCGGGGGATACACAATCCTAAAGGGTTGTTTTGTGTTTCTGAATTTTTGGTCAATTCATCGGGATCCTCGTTACTGGGACAATCCGTTAGAGTTCAATCCGGAGAGGTTCTTAACTTGGAAAGGAATAAACCAATGGGACTACAAGGGTAATAATTCAAAGTTCTTTCCTTTTGGATCAGGGAGAAGATTGTGTCCATGTATTCCATTAGCTGAGAAAATGCAAATGTTTATCTTGGCTTCGCTTTTGCACTTGTTTGACTGGAGCTTGCCAAAGGGTGAAGAACATGACTTTTCTGAAAGATTTGGCATAACACTAAAGAAGATAAAACCACTCATTGCTATCCCTTCACAAAGGTTTTCCGATGTGCCTCTATAATTAATGTTGTAAGACTTTTAGTCAACATAATGTTGTAAGACTTAACTGTCAACATAGTTAAGATCCTTTCGATATAATTTGGAAACCATGAGTTTCACTTCCACTTTTCGATGATAACTAAGTGGTGGTTGAAGAATAAAAAACATACACATATAAATATATAAGCTCTTTCGTACGTTTGAATGTGTACCAATTTCTTCTTCAAGATCTTATTTTTGTGTTTAAAATCATTGAATAATGTTATATGGAGGACTGGAATACAGACCTGGCCATCTGACAAGCAGCCTAAATATGGCAGTATTGTTTTTGCGAAACATATTTCTTTGTTACTAAAGAAACATTGCATACTACGTAATACACTAATAATAAACGTGTGCCACTTTTAAAAAACAGTGCATATATATACAATGGCGAAACACCAATTAACAACTTCATCATCCCTTTCAATCTGCTGGTTATAGATGATCAAACAATTGATTCGTCGTTGTTGAATCAACCGCATTAAATATAGATACAAAGTCATTACCATTTTTTCCAGAATGTAAAACTAATTAATTGAAATGAAAAAAAGAGCCCGATAGAAATAGGCCTGATAGTATCTGCTATATATTGGCAAGGAAGCACTGTATCTAAGATACTAATATATGACCAAACATTCTTTCCGTTAACCATGTTAAGTTGTTATCGACTTAAACACTACTCTGCACTGTGTTTAGTCTCCATGTCTACATGGAGATGTAACAAATTGCTTAAGAGTGTAATTGCACTATAAATAGTTTGAAACAACACTTCAACCATACAATTGGATAATTTTAACAATAGTGATATCAATTAATACTCATGTATAGCTCATTTCTCTACGAGAAGTTGTTGTGTCAGTAATTTGGAATTCCTGTTATGAAACATGTGAATCTCTTACATAATAAGTTTTTTTTCCTGCAAAATTGAGTTTCAACCAGCCAATAAAAATGCTCAATTGAAATTGAGCATTCCTAAAATTGAGAAAAAAATGGGTCAACACATGTTGTTCGTTTTTTTTTTACGATTTTTAATTAAAACGCCCCAAACATTGATGTGTCAAAATTAGAAGATTTTTTTTAAAAGCGGGTGTTATTTATAAAACTTCCGTGTTAATAAGCTTAAAATATTGAGGGTCGTTTAAAAACTATTAGAATCCAGTATGATTTTTCTCTATAAATATAAGTTGGAAATAATATACAAAAATATTAAACTTGATATTATCTCTACGGTTTTAAAAAAATATTGGTCTTCAATGATGTGTTTTTCTAAATTTATAATACAAACATAATTAATTGTTTGCGTATGGTACGTAATCATTGGTTTTGGGGTAAGGTAATCGATCGTTTGTTTTTCGCCACATTAAATAAGCGGACCCAAGTTTGAGCCCGCCAGAGCTAAGTGGTTGGAGGTTGGAGTAACACTCATAAGTCGACTATAGTGTGAGAATATTTGTGTAAAATATGACTTAGTCCATTTTAAGGAAATGACCCGATATTTATAAAGATACATTTAGGGTTCCGTGCAACCCATCAATGCGATCTAATAATTGAGGATAGTCCACGTGGTGGACATCCGAAGGATGAGACAAGAATGAGACACTGTGTTTCATCCTTGGTTCAACTATATTCGTAGAATGCTCCATGAATGATTGTATGTACTAGCATAATGTTCGCAACACTACCTCTTGGGCGAATGACATAGTGACACGTGTTGTATGCTATAAGGGGTTTTGGGATAAGTTCACAGTCCGGCCATTGCCTAGATATCATTTATCAGGTTTGATTTGTTAGTGTTTGGCGTAAGAAGTTGTTTCCGAGGCAGGTTGTGACATCTCTAGCTTCGGTTGGCTTGTATTGGGCTTAGTATGGGTGTATGGGTTTTAGACAGTTTGGCTGAAACTTTCATACGCTATCAACCCCCTGGTCCATTAGTATATTGACTATTAGAGAGGTATGGTAAAGGACTCATACTTGATAATGAGACGCCTTTCAAAGTCCTTGATAAGACGTTTTCCCAGGCTTCAGGGAGCTTTTATTGCGTGGTCAGTCTGGGAACGCGAATGTCTATGCAATTAATTGCTATGGTTGAATATTTGAAGAGTATTTTGTCCTATGCATTTAATGTGTGTGTAGTCTTTTCAAATGCGAATACTCATGTGAATAATTGCAAGGTATGAGTAGTTGGAGGATTTTCTGCCACATGCCTACTACGCTTTTAATGCGCTTCGAGAGGGTTTGATTAAACCATAAACAGTCTCTTTCCTTGTCATTTCAAAATCCTCATCATTTAAGATGAGATATTTCTCGATTGTGTTGCTGGCTAACATTTAGCCGTTTTCTTTTTTGTTTTGAATGTCTTGTAATGTGTTTGCATTGATCTTTGTTTTATGTCAAACAATTTATCAATGGAATTTTGTATTTTGGAATATTTTTGTTGTTTATTCTATAAGCCTCTCAGTTGTTTATAAGATGTGTTTGAGGGCAAGATTTTCTGATGAATGTTGTTTATTTCATAAGCTTCTCAAACGTGTCTATAAAAATATCGTGCCTGAGAACGAGTTTGCCTAAATATTGTCATTCCTTAATTGTAATATAAATCATGGTTGTTAAGATCCCGATCCTGATCTTAGGATTTTACGATACTGCAAAACAAAAATGATCCGGATCCTACGTAGGATCTTTGCATGCTTAAGATCTTATAGGATCCTGATCTTGACCATAAGATCTTAAGATCTACTCTGATCTGATCTTACTTTTCTCAAACCACGAACTAAAAAACCACAAATTTATGGGTTGTGTTTCACAGATATGA
>BQNB010059097.1:0-35608 GCA_026074375.1 Tanacetum coccineum | reverse complement strand
GGTGTTTTCATTGTCCTATTTCATGAGGTATTTGGTTGTGTACTAGTAATTAAACGAAAAAGTTGCTTAAAGGAAAAATCTTAAATCTTGGTATGGGATATATTTTCATAAGATTTCTAAAGTCTAGTTGAGGACAAGTAGGATTCAAGTGGGGGGGATATTTGATGACATCAAATAACGTCACTCTTATAGCATCATTTATCCTAGCTAAATTGCTCATTTTACCTTATTTATGCATGAATTGGTACTTAGTTGTTTATATTTGTTAATTATAGTAAATATGGAGCAATTGGTGAAGTTTAAATAGAAGGCACGCATTTTGGAGCTTAAACAAAGAAACCATGAAGACTACTGTTCTGACTATCAATACGTTGTATCCAGCAAGAAGATACAGCGTATTTGTGCCTTAACTTCACAAGCAACCACGAAGATTTGAAGACTAATATGCCGTATCCAGAATACCCTATACGTTGTATTAAAGATCAAGTATTAGAATATTCAGGAATATTATAATAGTGGTCCCCAGTCTAAGAAAACCCCAATACGTCATATTGAACTCCTTTAATACGGCGTATCGACCGAGTTACAGGCCTTATTAATACCGAACTCTAATGACGTATTTTAGTGTGTAAAAAATATACCAAAGACTGATAAAAAGGCATTAACCACCAGGTTTGATTTTTAGAAGAGAAGAGAAGCCACGAAGGCCTCGCAACGCCCTTCAATCCATAGGAAAACCCTTGCAAATTATTGTACTCTAAATACGCGTTCGGTTTTTGGTATCATTCATTAACTTGGTTAGTTTACCTTAATCGTTCGTCTATGACATTTAGTTTACCTTAATCGTCCGTCTATGACATTTGTATTCGTTACAATTTAGCCATGTTTATGATAATTCAATGTTTGGTTTATGTTTATTCTGATTGCTTCTTGTAAGTTGTGAGTTGTTTTATGTTTATCAATATATACTTGTTAATGTGTAATTATGTGTTTAATCTATCATTTAACTGGATCTAGAGGTACGGACCAAGTAGACTAGAGTCTGGGATAGAACTACATATAGTTTATATGTGACTTTGGAATAATAGGACTACAAATTCATGCTTCTAGTGCTTCCCTCGGACATAAAGAATGGTAGAACTAAGTGGTGAATTAGGATTTACAAATGCATTATAGTTCCTTGCTTGGAACACTACCGGCAGTAGACTACCAGCATATATATAACGACTGAACATAAGTGGGTAAAGTCTCGATGAGCTAGGTTTCAACATTCACCAATGTTGTCTCCTAAGATAGATTATAATCAACCATTATTGCTTTATGCGGATGTGTTTAGTTGTGACAGAATTAGCATGTCTAGGTTTTAGGAAGAAGTACCGCCTAAATCTAGGAATGATATATTAACAACGAGATAAGACAATCATTGCACTTATAAGCTAAAACTTGTGTTTGTTAGATTAAATATGGTTAATACGTTTTTCTTACATAAGGCTTGACCGCTTCTCTATCTTTTAAATATCAACTTGTGTGTGTTAATCGCCCATTCTCAGTCTAGGTAAACCAAAACTCGTGCCAGTCTCTTAGGCTAAAAATCCCCCTTTTGCGTTAGTTTAGGTTTAACTTAGGTATAAGATAGATTAAATTAGGACTAACTTAGATAACTAAAATAATGGTAGACTTAAGTATTAACACCCGCTCTTAGTAATCGACACCCTACTTATCAACGAACCTACATCTGATCGGGTACACTTCCATTTAGTGTTGTTTTTAGGTAAAGTCAAAAAAATATAAATAGTAAAACTTGATAATAAATATTACCTACGCACAACGACACATCAAGTTTTTTACCGCCGTTGTCGGGGAGTTAGTTTGTTTAATTATTGTTTTTATTAGTAATTTAGTTTAGATTTAGCGTAATTTAGCTTAGTTTGAATTTCATGTTTTTAGTTTTATATGCTTCTGTGTGTTTGCGTGTGTTTGTTTGCTTGTCTGCATTTAGTTTAGCTGTTATTAGTTCACTATTTTTCTGTTAGGCATGTTGCTGCAGGGACCTAATAATCCAGGTACTACTATGGAGGAATATGTTTTGTTTGAGATTGAAAGGGCTCTTAAAAATGGTAAAGTTTATAACTGGGAAACCGCTAAGTATGGTATGACCAGTTGGTGTCTTGAAGATGTGGACATCAACATCCTCGGATTCTTTAAACCAAAATTCCCAGCTATAGTTTATAATGATGCTTTGAAACTTGAGTCTAAATTTCTCTCTGAATCTGAACTAAAATCCGAAACTAGCTTGGATATTATGACATCATCCACGGAATCTAACTATGAAATATACAGTTCCATGGCTGCAAGGAAAGCTTTGAAGAAATGATTTTCTAAAAAAGAGAAATTCAACCTTTTAAATATTGTTGAAAATATGTTTTCCTACCAAATTCCTTGTGCCAACAATTTAAAATTAGATTAGGAGAATGGTGATGATGAAGTAGGTGCCAAGCTGTTTTCAACAAATTCACCTAGCAAACCATTGGATGATGCGTTCAATATTAAAATAGGATGTTATTTGAATGTTCGCAATAAAAAATTTTATCAATAGGCCGTGTATCAATACCGTGGTTTGTACATACTTCTATAACGGGATGCTATTTGAATGTGTTAGAAATCTATATGTGTCGTTCGGAATCCCGTTCGACCCTAAGTTATTTTATAAGGATAAAAAGTATACAAGTAGTGTTGGGATCTAGGGAGTAATGTTGGCGATGACCAGGTATGTCGTCTAACGATTTATCATGAACGATCCACCAATGGAGGATACGGCGTATCAATAGTTCATCAATACGCCGTATCGGAAATCCTTAATGAAATCTTAACTTAAGTCGGTTGCCCAATACATCATATTAATTAATGGATACGGCGTATTAATCAAATCTATAAATTCCATCAATACGTCAACTGCATGCATGTCAAGTAAAAAAAATCTTTACGTGTAAACAACTTTGGGAGATCTTTGCTTTGATTTAAATTTCATTAATTCGCTTATTCCCAATCTTGGGACAAGGTACGGTCACTCACTTTAATCTTTACTTATTTCAAATTTACTTGAGTTAGGGTTTAGAGCGGCGAGAATCTTGTTTGAGTTCTCTTAAATTCTGATAATTGTAGGGTTTTGATAAGTTATTCCATGCGGTCTACTGTTTCTATGATTGGTGTGATCAATAAGAGTAAAATCGAGCATTATCTATCCGACTTGTATGAGTTGCAGAAATACGATGTATTCATTTGTAAATACGGCGTATTATGTTTAATTAATCTATACAGTGTATCAATTCCTATTAATACGGTGTATCAACTGTCTGATACAACAACAAAGTTAAATTTTCTTATTTGAAATTCTTAATCAATTTTCTTTTCCATAAACTTGTCCTACTAACGCTTCCCTGATAATTTTTTTCAATATGGATAGGATGGAAAAAGTCACTAGCAACGAATTCAAGAGAAAGTCTGGGAAATTTGACTTGTTCATGAACGATCTCGATTGGTTTAAATATGACACACCTATCGAAAAAGGGTTTGATGAATTCTGCAGACGCTGGTGGGTAAAGGAAGGAACAAAGGATGAATTAAGTGATGGTAGCTGGAGTAATTACGTGACTAATGACGAATGGAAGCGCTTGGAGGTCATGAAAAATGATCCAAACCAAGCTAGTCAAGAATGTATTGGAGAGTAAGGAGTAATGATCAATGACGATGATTTTAAATATATGTCTGACTATTTGCTTTCTGAGGATGCACCCTCCTTTATGAACGATATTGACAAGAGAATGTAAGAAAAAAGGTACTAATTGGTTGAGACGCCAAGCGAGATAATTGCTAGCCTTAACCTTGGATTTGATGATTGGGAAAGAGCCAACGGGTTTACCGAAGATGCAATGAAGACCTAAGAGTAAAGAGCTGGAAACAAGATTAACTTAAAGACTTTTCTATAAACAAAAGTGCTTGCCAGGAGACAACCCAAAATGTATTTTCAATTTTGTTATCAAGTTTGTCTTCCCAGGTAGTCAATACGGCGTATTCAAACCCTATGAATATGGCGTATTGACCCCGACATGGACATTATCCATTTTATTTTTCTGCACTTAAAAACTTTATTGTCAGACTTGTTGATAAGGCATATTTATTAAATGAATACAGTGTATTCGACCTCTGACCCGTACTTAGGATTTTTAATACAAGTCTCAATACGGCGTATCTTGAAACATGGATACGGCATATTGACTTCCTATACAGTTTTTGTTTTTAGGTTTTATTTTATTTTTCTAACCGACAATTATCTGGAGATAGAATTTAGCACTTGTTTTCTGATGATTTATACAGGAACCTTACTGAACCATTGAATGAATTTGGTATGCTTATTTTCTGGAATTCTATGTGTGTTTTAGTCATGTTGGTATCTGAACGCATTTACAACACACATTCTTGCTCATATACGCAACACTTAGGATCTCACCGAGCAGATCTCAAGAGAGTTTTATGTTCTAATTCTTTAATCATCTATTTTTCAAGTTATATTTATACAACGAGGGAGTTGTATATTTTAAGTGGGAGGAGGGAAATTAGAACACTTACTTGTCCTTATTTTTACAAATAATAGTGACTTGTTTTTACAAATAATTCATATCAAAATTTTAAAAAAATTAGCATATTTTTTTGTGAAATTATTAGTTACATGACCCGCACACATAACCCTAATTTCTAATTGTGATGATTTAGCCTTATCCGTTTCCCAACTTTTACTCTGAATTCCACAAAAATATGAGTGTGTCGGTGACTGTAGTAAACTTTAGAACTTGGCTTGGTATATGTACTCGAGACCACAATAATAAGCTCTATTTTTAATAGATGGAGTGACCTTTCTAAACTGGTAAATTTTTAGGATTACACCATAAAGCCTATACATATTGTGATATTAACTAACTACACTGATTAATTAACCCCTGTATAAACCCTTTGTTTACTCCCATTGTTAGAGTAAGATACCTCTAGAAAAACCTGCTGAGCCATTGCTTTCTTTTTTACACCAAATTTTGTTTCGTTACACCCTTACACCTTAGCCTACCCTGTAGATTAAGTCTTTAATCGGTTGCTAGTTGCTTTTTTGTAAAATATTTTATTTCTTGCATGTATAGTGCGTATTTTCTATCTATGGTTAGGTCGGGAAATTGCACAATGCAATTGGGAATTTGAAAGTAGTTTATCTTAGTGCTCGTGTAGTTAGTACTTTCACTAGTATGATCGAATATTAATTATTCAGATTTATCATGTTCGTAAAGTGGTGAAAATACACCTTTATTCAGTTAATTAGTTTATATTTGAAAAAAAAATCAAAAAAACAAAAAGAATACAAAAAAAGAGAGGAAAAATTGAAGTTTTTGAGATAATTGGTTCATCTAAGCTTAACCGATTCAATTATTTATGATGATCAATTATTCGTTGGTACGTGTTATAAACCAACGATGTAATGTTTTGTTGTATATTATCTTTAGTTGGCCGCGATATAAACCAACTATGTATTTTCATATATCAAGTGGTTGATATCGCCACTATTGTTATATAGTATGTATATTATGGATGATTGGGAGTTGGATGTTACGGGAACACTAACTAATGTTGTTTTCATGAAAAGCATGAGTTGTCTAATTTATGTATTTTTATGGGTATGGTCGGGAAAGTAGCTAACAACACGGTTCCTTATCTGTTTGGACTTAATCTATTTTTGTTTGTTCTTTTTATTTTACAATAATTTTCCCATGATTAATCCTCAACCTTTGGTTTTACTCGAATGAGGGAGTGAGCAATCACATGTGTCTCATTCGTCGATTTGTCTGTGTATGTGTGATTTTGTCACCCTTGTTGGTTTATTACTATTGGGAAAGGATTAGTTACCACCTACCCTATATCACTCTTCATCCTAACCTTTAGTTTTATTCGAATGGGGATCTGAGCAATCATGTATGTCTATTCCATAGATTTGGATGTGTGTATATGATTTTGTCGGCCTTCTTGGTTTACTACTATTGGTGAAGATTACTTGATCATATTCTTTATCTTATTCGAGTTAAGGACTTAGCAATGGGATATGTCGCGGTTATGGATTTGGGTGTGCATTTGTCAATTTGTCGCCTTTTCTAGAATATTTTTATCGATAGAGATTTAAAAGAATGATCAAACCCTTAAAACCCCTTAACCCAATTCACCTTTTTAGACTTTTTACTCCTTAGCTTTAGTGATGGAGATATGTATCCTTGCCAAGATTATAATAGAATACTCGTCATGACCGAGCAATTGAGCGAATTACTTAAATGTTACCACATAGATTAGTTAAGTGATTTGAGTGTTTTCATTTTCCTTATTCGTGAGGTGTTTGGTTGTGTGCTAGTAATTAAACGAAAAAATTGCTTAAAGGAAAAAAAAATCTTAAACCTTGATTTGGGATACATGTTAACCATAAAGATTCATAGCATAAACAACGATCCGGAGGTCGGGAAGAACAAAAGAAATGAGTGGCCACATTATTAGATTGTAGAGAGAGAAACGGAAGAGTGTGTGTTTCTAGAGAGAGAAAGGAAACACACACTTATGAGATTGATACAAATGGTTTCCTCACCCCTCCTTGGAAGTAAGGAGGGGAATATATAGTAAGTCATACGCATATCTATTGCCTATTGTCACTTCTAGTCCTTGCGTATGGCTTACTTAATAAACTAATATAATTCCGTATAAGTCGACATATTTTAAGGCTAACAATCTTCTCCTAATATGTGGACATACGGAATTACTTACAATGTTCCTAACAATTACTTACAATATGTCGACATATTTTTAGGCTAACAATCTTCCCCCAAATACAAACAAAATAAAGTCTTCCAAAGTGCTTCCAATGCTAAAGACGACTTCTGTGTCTTCCGGTCTTTATACTTGTACTCAAGCTTGGATCTTCTGTGTCTTTACTTGTTCTGGAACCATTATAGTATGCATGAGTTGGATTAACTTCCCCCCATGTAACACCCCCAAATTGGGTCGCATCCGAATATGGGTTGGGGGTGGTACTTCATAGATCAATAACACAAGATATATATAAGAACGACCATTAAAAGTCGTTTAAAACTGATACATTGGATTTAACAAATTGTTTGTTACAAAAGCCCAAAGCTTCACTTGTTCACTTGTTCAAAATACAAAGATTTCTAGCCCATAACAGATATACAAAATGTAATGCGACAAAATCTTTAATGCATGACATCCAAATCAAAACCACCAATGTATCCCTTGCACCTCGTGCCTTATTGATCTCCTGAAAAACATTGCTTAAAACGTCAACATATTGTTGAGTGAATTCATAGGTTTATAAAATGTATAATGTAGGACCGCAAGATTTTCCCATGATAATGCAACAGATGCAAACATCATAAAATGTAATTACGTTTTTCTAAGCTCATGACACTGAAGCTCGACATGTATGAAATGCAATATAGATTGCCAACATTGCCAGTGATGATGTTCTAACCCGCAACATCCTATGTCCGACATGGTATACGTTCGTTGTCTGGCAAACCGGCACAGTGAGCACGACTCACCCGAACGGGGATGTCAATCCCAAATAGATCTATTTATAACATTCGCGCTCACAACAGTAATTGACATGCATATGTTTCTCACCCCAAAACATGTAAATCTATAAAATGTAAAACGTGTGGCTATGAACTCACCTTGAGTTAATGATAATCCAAATACAACAGAAAATGTGTCACGGAAATGACGGAATGCAACCTAATTAAACGTAGGTCGTATAAGTACTAAGCACATTGATTAACTAATGCCATATATAATTCTATATAGCTACATCACCATATAATCGTGTTTGTGAAATTATATTTATAAAGTTAAAACGTTTATAAATATCTCAATAACAAAAACGACGCGATTTCTTTGTTTTAAGCCCGTTTTTTACGTTTCTTATGTCCACACTTTCGTATTAAGACAAGTTATCAAAATATTATATTTTCATATTTTTGACCTACTGGTGAACAGTACTTTTACTGTTCATAACAGTTTATAAAATTATTTTTATAGATTTAGTTATCGTAAAAACCCGTAAATGTCGTATTTTACTCGTTTTAGCTCCGTTTTTAGTGATTCTTTCGAGCACGTCTTTGTTATTAAAAGTTATATCATATTAATGATGTTTTAAAAATGTTCATGTCTGATATGAACAGTAACTTTTATAAAAATAGTTTTATAAAAGTATTTTTATACATTTAAGTATATAAACTCGCGTAATTCATAACTCCTTCGTTATTAATTGAAAAATTACGATTCTTATTGTTTCGGAATCCTAAAAATATATGTGATCTGAGAAAAATAACCAACCTTATATATCAGTAGTATTTGGTAACTTGTTTTTATAAAATTTCTTTTATAACGCGTTTAATTAACGTATAACTCGTAAACTACGTATCTTCTTCGTTATTAATCCGTTTTTCGAGTTTTTTACCCTTTTGGAATCGCCATGAGACGTACTATTTTATAAAAACATAAAATAAATAGTTTATGTGTCGAATTAAAACAGAAAGTTTTGATGTTTTTCATAAAAACATGTTTAGGCTTGATTTTATAACTTTCTTGTTTAGCCACTTTGTTACAAATCCTTTACAATACTATATAACACATGTATTACATTCCTAGGGTCCTTAAGTCCATCATTATCCAAAAATGTTCAAGAATCAAGTCCTTAACAAAACTTATAAGATCATAAACTCATTAAGTAACTTTTAGTTAACTAGTTTATCGATATACTTTTTATACTTAAACCAACATTGTATAATACTTATAATCCCATTATAACATGATATTACCAACCACATAACATATGTAAAAGTTCACAAAATAATGATCACAAGTAAAAATCCATTTTACATGTTCAAAAGTATCCTAAACGGTGATTTTGCTACATAGAACTTATATATACATAAAATGTTAAATGTAAAGACATAAAGAGTTTTAGATGAACTTAATGTGATGTGTGGTGATAACCAACAAAATATAAACCCTTGTTTAGATTATAAACACTAGCTTGCGCAACTTGAAAACCCTAAAAACCAATGAAACCTTAATTTCAACCTTTCCTTGCTTAACCCTTGAAAAGGCTTAATCAAGCCTTCAATCCTTCTTGATATGTCTTAGATATGATGTAGGAATGTATGTAAGTGTTATAGATTAAAGTTTATGAATTATTTAGGGTAGTTTGGTTTATGCCGTGGGTTAATAGAGACCAAAAGGGATAGTATGTGTGAAATTTGCACTAAGGAAATGAGTATGTGTTTACTTCTTGCTAGTTGCTAGTATATGTACCATAAGGACTAGTCAAAGTAGATAAAAACAAAGACCAAAAGACCATAAGTAACAAGGGGGGGTGGCAAACATGTAGAGGAATTAGGGATGACTAGTGGTTAAAACCACTAGTCATGAGTTAGTCTTTACTAACTCTTGAAATTTACATGGTCCTTGTGTTTCTTTGTTCCCTTAGATGTAGGTTATCCCATGAAATCAAGGATGGAAATGACTAGTTGGTTCTTTGATCTTTTATACAAAATATCTAGCATAATTTATAAACTTTAAATGGTAAGTCTTGGTTTGTTTTTCTTGCATAGAATTCATCCCATATGATATATGTGGATGTATTTTTAATGAACTTTGGGTATTGGGTATAAAAATGGGTATTTGTTGAAGCGTAGAAAAGTTTTTGTGGTTCCGGGAATGCCTAAATGTATTTTATCGCGAAACGTAAACACTTTACGCATCCAATAAAAATAAAATGAAAAAGGTTAATAAATATCCTCGAAATAATTACTTAACACTTGCTTGATGTAAATATTTACTTGTTTGATGCTCGTTTACGTTGAATGATCATTTTTAGCTTACGCTATTTAACTTAACTTTTACGATTAAAAGCAAACGCGTACAATACTAAAAATACAGTGAATTTATTGACGTCGTAGATGACCCTAAAACACGGGGTGTTATACCCCAAATCATGCAGCATGTCTTAAAAAGCTTTCTTTATATACTCCTTTTAACAAAGTCTCTAAATCAGCTTCCCCCCAAACCAACATCTGTATCTTGAGCAGATTCTGAATCCTTGATGTAGCTCGAACGATCTTCTAACATTGACATTTATAGTGCACAGTAGAATTTTGTAGAAGAATCAGCTAACCACACCAACTAATACTGCTTCTATACTATATCATGACATTGGTCTTGGTGGATATCCGTTCGGGGGTACACGCGAGAAATCAACAACAAATCTTCTCACGTATGTAGAATACTTCACAAACCATACTAAGTAAAGTAGTATAAACTACTTCCTCCTGGAAGTTGACCTGATTACATCAAAGTACACATTTTCCCACATGATGGTTTTGAACTCTCAGAAGCATCATTGACGTGAACGACCATATACTCGAGAAGTTCTTGTCATAAGCAACAATATTGAAAAGTTATGAAAGACATTGAAGAACTTTAAAAGATTTTGCTTAGACTGTGAAGTACCGTTGAAATTCTGTAGCTTCATATATCCTGTGAGAATTGTTGATTACATCTTAACCTTTAAAATCTTGGCTAACTTACCAACCTCGTATTCTATCGGCTATTGTTGTGACCACTTGGTAAAGTAAACCTGATATACCAAACTTGAAACTGAAATAAAAATCTCCTAAATTTGTTACTTAAGCTTGCACTGTTGTTGATTGAAGAACGGTGTAGAAGCAAACTTCCAAGTACCCTATACCCAACATCAAAAGTATAAGAAGTACAACACCTCTTGAAATTATCCACATCGGCATCTGCGTGTGACACTGAGTACTACAACGTAACTCCTTTAAGTGATAGTTAACCAGGTCTTCAACCAACCACCCCGACTACTACTAGATAATCCACGTCTCAATCATAACTATATATGTTCAAGCAAGTCATCAATCGATAGAGGGGTTTTAAAAAAAGAGGTAGAAAGTAGAAGGAAGTCTCGATGATGAAATAAGTAGACGCCTTTGTGAAACCTACTTCAGTCTCAAATAAGGGATACCAAATCAACTTCGTGATCACTTGACATTTTATATCCAAATCCATAGCCGTTTTGACGTTTTAGTGAATCTTTAATATAGGATCGTTTTAGCATTAAGTGTTGTGTTTTGGATTGAATGTTGTTAATCTAGGACAAATGTTGTAATGAATTGTCATTAACAAATAAACAATTGTCTAGATAACTTGACATGTAAGCATAATTGTGGAATAAGGACTTGCGGTGTAAGTGAATTTGACTTTGAAGGTTAATTGATCAAACAGCATGTGTTGACTAGTCTAACTGCATAAGTTGACTAGGTCAAACTGCTAAATAATGTGGTCAAACTGCATAAGTTGACAAGTCAAACTGCATAAGTTGACAAGTCAAACTTTCTAAATGGGAGGTCAAAATGCAGGAATTGACTAAGTCAAGTTGCTAAATGATTGTGTCAAACATCGTAAGTTGACTGGTCAAACTTGACAAATGGTACTTTTATGGATCAAACCGCAACTTTTCTAACCAAACCGTAAATGCCAAACCACAACTTTTTTGCCAAAATGCAACTGTCAAACCGCAACTTTTCTGCCAAATGGCAACTGCCAAAATGCAACTTTTTTGCCAAAATGGAACTTTTCTGCCAAAATGGAACTTTTCTACCAAAATGCGACTTTTGGTGAAGAACACCTACGAACAAAAACACAAAAAAACCATAAATTTTAACATTTTTGGCCAATTTTTTTTGCAAAACTCAACATATCTAAGCTATATCCATCATAAAAACACAAACTTTAACATTTTTAACATCAAAACTTCTTCCACTTTTTCAAAAAATTTCGAATGGATATTAGCTTAAAAACGAGCCATCTTAAACCACGAACCAATCCAAACACAAACACAAAACGCTCCTCGTCTCTGATGCCACTTTCTTAACCATAAAGATGCATAGCATAAACAACGATCCGGAGGTTGGGGAGGATAAAAGAAATAAGTAGCCATATTATTAGTTTGTAGAGAGAGAAAGGAAAGAGTGTGCGTTTCTAGAGAGAGAAAAGAAACACACACTTATGAGATGAATACAAATGATTTCCTAACCCCTCTTTGGAAGTTAGGAGGGTAATATATAGTAAGTCATATGCATATCTATTGCCTATTGTCACTTCTAGTCTTTGCGTATGGCTTACTTAGTAATCTAGTATAGTTCCGTATAAGTCAACATATTTTAAGGCTAACAATACATTTTTATAAGTTTTCTAATGTCTACTTGAGGACAAGTAGGATTCAAGTAGGGGGATAGTTGATGACATCAAATAACGTCTATTTTATAACATCATTTATCCTAGCTATATTGCTCATTTACATTATTTATACATGAATTGATACTTTATTGCTTATGTTTGTTATTTATAGTAAATATGGAGCAATTGATGAAGTTTAACTAAAAGGCACGCATTTTGGAGCTTAAATAAATAAATCATGAAGTCTACTATTATGACATCATATACGCCGTATCCAGCAAGAACATACGGCATATCTTTGCCTTGACTTCACAAGCAACCATGAAAATATGAAGACCAATACGCCGTATTTAGAAGACCCTATACGTTGTATCGAAGATCAAGTATTGGAATATTCTAGAATATTATAAACGTGGTCCCCACTCTAAGAAACTCCAATACGCCGTATTGAACTCCTTCAATACGGCGTATCAACCAAATTTCAGGCCTTATAAATACCGAACCCTAAATACGAAATTCAGGAGGCAAAAAGTGCAAAGTGTGTGCAAACTAAGAATAAAAAATATACCAAAGACTGAGAATAAGGCATTAACCACCAAGTTTGACTTTTAAAAGCGAAGAGAAGCCACGAAAGGTCTTGCAACGCCCTTCAATCCATAGGAAACCCTTATAATCTCTATACTCTAAATACGCGTTCGGTTTTTGGTATCGTACTTTATAGTTTTCTTTAACTTAATCATTCATTTATGAAATTTGTATAGTTACAATAGCTATCGGCCAATACCTTTAGGTATTAGCCATGTTTATGATAATTTAACGTTTGGTTTATGTTCATCTCGATTTCATCTTCTTCGTTGTGTGCTGATTATGTTTATCAATTTATATTTGTTTATGTTTGATTATGTGTTTAATCTATCATTCAATTGGATTTAGTTGTACGGACCAAGTAGACTAGAGTCTGGGATAGAACTGCATACAGTTTATATGTGACTCTAGAATAATAGGAACTGCATACAGTTTATATGTGACTCTAGAATAATAGGACTACAAATTCATGTCTCTAGTGCTTCCCTTGGTTGGTGAATGGTAGTCTAAGTGGTGAATTAGGATTACAAATAAATTATGATTCCTTGCTTGAAACACTACCAGCATATATATATAACGATTGAACATAAGTGGGTAAAGTCTCGATGAGCTAGATTTCAATATTCACCAATATTGTCTCCGAAGATAGATTATAATCAGCCATGAGTAGTTTATGCGAATGTGGTTAATTGTGACAGAATTGCCATGTCTAGGTTTTAGGAAGAAGTGCCGCCTAAATGTATGAATGATATATCAACAACGAGATAGGACAATCATTGCACTTATAAACTAAGACCCGCGTTTTGTTAGATTAAATATGGTTAATATGTTTTCCTTACATAAGGCTTGACCGTTTCTCTATCTTCTAAATATCAACTTGTGTGTGTTAATCACCCATTCTCAGTCTAGGTAAACCAAAACTCGTGTCAGTCTCTCAGGCTGAAACCTCCCCTCCCCCTTTGTGTTAGTTTAGGTTTAACTTAGGTATAACATAGATTAAATTAGGACTAACTTAGATAACAAAAATACTGGTAGACTTAAGTATTAACACTCGCTCTTAGTGATCGACACCCTACTTACCAATGAACCTACATCTAATTGGGTACACTGCCCATTAATGTTGTTTTTAGGTAAAGTCGACAAAATATAAATAGTAAAACTTGATAAAAATATTACCTACACACAATGACACATCAGTAAACAAACGTACACACTTAATTATGCACTACTGCTTAGATTGCTCTTCCTAATCCTATTTCCCGTCACCCTTGCGATGTAATGTGTAAGTATTTCCTAATTCACAAGCGATTTACACGAACCCACTTTCCATGCAATATTACGTTAAGACAACGCAAAAGTAAGGTAGTATGAAGGCTATTACAAAGCTCCTAAGAGTATATTACATTCAAACACTTAAATGGTGATCAACCTTATTAGGGTAAGGTAGTATGAAGACTATTGCGAAGGTATCCTTTCTATACAATCACGTTTCCTTAGACATCTTCGCAATTAATAAAGAGGCTAGTTTTCTAGAGCCTAACGCGCAAACCACCAACAAGAAGCAATAGTAAAAAGAATCACAAACAAAGTTTCATGCAATCATAAGAAAACACTAATAAAGTTAGCCTAACATGTTAATTGAAAGCGAAGAACACATAATCAAACAGTACATAGACATATCAAAAGATTAAAGGGATAGAAGAATTTCACTTCAATAAAACATGGAGTAATGGTGGATACAATAGGGTTAAAAAACCCTAAAAATAATTGAAACAATGTATAAAATTATTCCCTAAGTATTTCTAACGAATTCCACCCTTAAAACACAAAAACTAGGCTTTGTATATATAGGAAAAAAGTCATGACGGCGTCACTTGTTAATTGTGATGTGTGACGCCGTTAGCCCGTGAATCTTCTTCGGGCTTCTTTTGAGTCAGTTACATTAACGACGTCCTAAAGGATCTTGATGTCATCCATTGAGTGTTCTGACGGCGTCACAAGAAATGTTGACGCCGTCTCCAGACGCTGTAAACCAAATCTTGAGTATCTTCTAGTAAAGTTGCAATCTTGTCTTGTTTCTTCCCAAATTGAGTCCAAGTCACGTGTATTTCCTTCAAATGCCATCCAAATGCTAAAAACACAAAAAGAAATGATTAAGCATGTATTTTGGGCATATTTACATGATTTAGGGGGTTAAATGACCACGAAAAAGTGTATAAAATGACACCTCATCAAATACCCCTACACTTGGAATTTGCTTGTCCTCAAGCAAATGAGCTTTTCTACCTAATCAATAGCAATATCGAGGGCATTTAACTTACTCAATAAAGATAATTTAAGGCACAACCAATTAGACCTCGTAATTAAAATCACGTAAATTATATACTAGCACCTCATATAAGTATTTTGATTCTCTCATTCTCTTGGGTGTATAATGAATTATAACAATATGGGAAACGGGAAAATAACACTCATTACCTGGCATAACATATAAATTAGAATTAGCTTGATAAAGGATCTAACCTCCACCGCATTAGCGTAAGCACCTAGGAATTACTATCAAAGAGGGCTTTAAAGGGTTGTGATGTATAGGTGTAGGGTAAAAGAAACACGGTTGGGGGATATTTGGAGAATTTACTGGTGGCAAGTCAATTATTTAAAAGAATACATGTATAAGGCGTTGTTGAGCCAAGACTCGACCACACTAGGAAAAAGATACACAAACTATACATTAAACTTTTTCTTTTTCTTTTCTTTGACTCTTTCTTCAACATAAACATAAGCAAAATGGCTGCCCGTATCATATTTTTTTTGTTTTTTTGATTTTTTTTCGATACACTTTTGCATTGCCATTTGCTGAAACATAAGTAATACATGAATTGGGGTTTATAATTGCACCCCTACACTTGAGTTTTTAATACTTAATACATAAACTAACTAACGACCCAAATTAGAAGGATCAACAAACGTAGAGTATAATAAGCTCGTATGGGGGTAATAATTTGACTTTTTCCCTATTTCTCCATAAAATAAAGACTACCATGAATCTCAATTGTCCCAAATTTATATACACTAATAAAAGACTCGACTTAGCAACCATGTACTCAAGCAAACAATTAACTAGGGTTTACAAATGTGATAACAATAATGTACTAAAAATGGGTGCATACAAGAAAAACTAAGGTGATTTGGGTGTAACATTTAGTGAGGTGTAAACAATGCTCTTCATTAATAATCCGGAATCTATAAGAAAATTACTAGAACCCCGAAAAGGATAGGCTCAGAGGGGTGTACTAGGGGTATCTTGCACTAAAAATGATTGCATAGCAAGGATGTGGGGGTAGTTATATGATCGAGGAGACCATCATAACTATACAAAATATAGGCTAAAAATAGGGGTTTATCCTAATGCTTCTTATCACTAAGCAAATTCGAATCACACGAAAATCCTAAGAACTCTGGGCTTTCTTTATCAAATATAAACTGCAAATCAAAGACAAGAAGCAACTATACCAAGCGTTAAATCCACGGGTGAATGATATACAACCATAAAAATTGTGAATTAAAATCCTAATAAAGCAATAAAGATAGAATGAGTGAACTAATGTAAAAGTGACTTTCTGCAAGAGTTATGAAAATTACAAATTCTAGAAATTACACAAAAATAAATTTTAAAAATTCGAAAAAATGCAAAAAAAATTACTGCATGCTGGTGACGCCATCAGAAATAATCCTGACGCCGTCTCTAGAGTCTGTAAAAATTCTTGCTTCGTTTTCTTGGAATAATTTCTTCACATATCCTATTAGTTATTTCCTGGAAAAAAATTTACATAGGCTACAAAAACGATTAGTACAAACATATGACTTGAAACAAACACATGACACAAGACGTGAATTAAACTAAACTATTTATTTTACATGTTTGAAATGGTTCTTAGAAACCGGATATTTTCCCGTACACTTATTTGATGCAAAATACCGTTGATTGCAATTAAGATGAAGTTAAAGAGTAAACAAAGCATGATCACATATAATTCAAACATATAAGAACAAACAATAAAGAATAAAACACATGACACACCTAAAATGCAAGAAATAAAAGATTGGGTTGCCTCCCAACAAGCATTTGATTTTGTTCAAGTCACGAGTCACGAGCCTGTCTCTACCCTTATTTACTAGTTAAAAGGGGAGGTTCCCCTACACTTAAGGTCAAGTGTAGGTGATAGTAACGATACACACCATTGTGGTAAAAAAGAGCCTTATGTTGAAAAAGTGGTTGTTGAATTATATGCTCCAATTGGTGTGTTTCTTTAATCCTATCCTTTACTAATTCTTTCGCTTTAATGGGTAAACAAAGTCCTTCTCAAAAGAAATCACCTTCTATTACCTCCGAATTCAAAAAACTCTTAGTTAGAGATCTTAGTAAACACGATTTAAATCCATAATGTTTTAGGGTCATCTAAACATGGGTGATAATTGACATACACACCCTTAGGATGGAAATGTGCCACGTGAGGTAAAGGTGGTGTATGAATGGTTAAATGATCTACTACCTTCATCCTAAAACTACTCAGACTATATGGTTTAATGGGTGGCTCGAGGCCTCTTTTGTGTCTTATACTTATATCTAAGGATGGAGAATTTGGTAAGAGATTTGGTTGAGGCTCCGACTCATCAAAACTAGGAACTACCCTTGAACTAAGAGGAATGTCATGATTACAAGTATTCAAGCCTAAATCCTCTAGTTTTGTTTCGTCCAAAGGTTTTACCTCTATCGGTGTTCCTAAAGTCTCTTCTACTTCTTCTGGGTAAGTCACAGGCGGTGTGTATTCCTCAAATGATGGTAGGATTTTTGGGCATGTATTTCCTACTTCATTATCCATCATACCTAGACTAATTATAGGCTCATCATATGCATTGGTAGAACCTAACCATGACATTCACCTAGGTATATTAACATTAACCATCTCATTCCTAACTTATTGAGCCTTTAAATTTGCTATTGACTAATAAGGAATAGTGCTTGTTGGGTTTCTCCACTGCTTATCGCATTAGGCACAATCCTCTATGGTTTCACATGCTTCTTCGGAACTTAATATAAAAAGGTCCCCGCCTGCTGCATGGTGAATGTCCTTTTTGGTATGCCTATCTATACGATCGAAAAATATTTGAATTTAGGACCATAAATTGAGGCTATGATGAGGGACTTTTTGGATCAACTCTTTGAAACAAGTCTATGCATCACAAAAGAGACTCATCTTGATGTTGTTGGAACATCAAGATATCTTTTTGAATATTTTCATCCGACCATTTTACTCTATCTACACTATTATAATTATACCTATACATTTTAAATAAATCTTTATTTACGAAATAAATAAGAGGTTTTTTACGAACAAAAGGAACGAAGAAAATGATAAACTACGAGAAAACTAATTAAAAAGAAAAGAAAAATATCACTTGATAGGAATCTTGTGATTAGACCTAAGCTAAATAGAATTCGAAACCTATACTATTCCCCGACAGCAGCGCCAAAAACTTGATGTGCGTGGATTGTAACACAGAAGTTTTACAATCCCTTAGGCAGTGTACCTAATCATTGCAGTGTAGTATATGCAAGACTCGGGGGTTGTTATCGTTCTCTAGGGGAATAATTTGGGTAGGCTTGAATCGAATGTCACTAAGGTCTAAGGGTTGAGAGAAGATTATTTTTGTACTTTTATATTTTTTTAGAAAGCAAGTAAAATCTTGGGTTTTGAAGGTGGTTTGATTAAAACTAATTAACTACTATCTACTTTTAAACTAATCTAACTATGTGGAACTCGTATAGGTAAACAAATATGCTCACTTAATCATGCACTACTCCTTAGATTGCTCTTCTTAATCCTATTACCCGTCACCCATGCGATGTAATGTGTAAGTATTTTCTAATTCACAAGCGAATTACACGAACCCACTTTCTATGCAATATTCCGTTAAAACAACTCAGAAGTAAAGGTAGTATGAAGACTATTACAATGCTCCTAAGAGTATATTACACACATTCAAACACTTAAAAGGAGATAAACCTTATTAAGACAAGGTATTATGAAGACTATTGCAAAGGTATCCTTTCTACACAATACACGTCTTCGCAATCAATAAAGAAGCTAGATTTTTAGAGCCTAACACGCACACTGCCAACAAGAAGAAATAGTAAAAGGAATCACAAACTAAGTTTTATGCAATCATAAGCAAACACTAATAAATTTAGCCTAACATGTTAATTGAAAGCGAAGACCAAATAATCAAACAATACATAGACATATCGAAAGATTAAAGGGATAGAAGAACTTCACTTCAATAAAACAAGGAGTAATGGTGGATAAAATATGGCTCAAAACCCTAAAAATGACTTAACCAATGTATTAAATTGTTTCCTAAGTATTCTTCACGAATTCCACCCTTAACACAAAAACTAGGGTTTGTATATATAGGAAAAAAGTCATGACGGCGTAACTTCTTAATTGTGACATCGTCAGCCAGCGAATCTTCTTTAGGCTTCTTCTGAGTCAGTTACATTGACGACGTCAAAAAGGATCTTGACGTCGTCCCTTTAGTGTTCTGACGGCGTCACAAGAAATGTTGACGCCGTCTCCAAACGCTGCAAACCAAATCTTGAGTATCTTTGAGTAAAGTTGCAATCTTATCCCGTTTCTTCCCAAATTGAGTTCAAGTTATGTGTATTTCCTTCAAATGTCATCCAAATGCTAAAAACACAAAAAAACAATTAAGCATGTATTTTGGGCATATTTACATAATTTAGGGGGTTAAATGACCCTTAAAAATGTATAAAATGACACCTCATCAAATGCCATATCCAGTCAAATTATGTTTGGAATATACAAGTACATACCAAATTGTGTTTGATAGAACTAAAGCATGTGATAGTTCTTGGATCGTTTATAGCTCGAGGTTCTTTAGACCTCATCTAGGATCATGATAACAAAGATAATAACATGCAACGGAATAAGAACAAATCAAAGTTATCATAACAAGGTTTTTCATTCCATACATTTCCACCAAGCCCTAATTCTATATGATCAGTATAGAGCGGTTATCTAACTATAACAGGATCAAGTAAACTTGACCTTGGGGCTACTAACTAACTAACTATTAGAGACGTCTACATCTCTAAACCTGTGCACACTAAACCTACACGCCTAGTCCTCCTTTTATAACATAAGGAGTCCAGGTTTACAAAAGATAAGAATTAGAAAAACAAATAAATCTTTTAAACTTTAAGCTTTATCTTCTAAATCTTTTATCTGAATAAGGAGATCTTCTAGAATCTTCAAAATCTTCCATCTTTTGAAGAATTCTAGCTTTGCATTTAAGTCCTTTTGTTTCATTCTTTTATTCACTTTGTCTCATCAAATCAAGAATCCCAACAGTATTTCAACTCAACATGAATAGCATATAAAACTTAACATTAATAGCACATAAAATGAAAGTGAGCAAAGATACAACTCATAAACTGATACAATAATAGATAATCTAACTGATAAGTTACACATAAAATCCTAATAATTGTCTCTCTTGCTCCTCATTCAACTCTTATTCATTTTTCCTGCCACTCTTGTCCAGCCCTTGCTCCCCTTACTTCTTCTTCTAATGCAAGGATCAATGCTTCTTGATCAAATTTGTGTTGATGTTCTTGTTGATCAATAATATTTCCACGAACCTGCAACTCTAATTTAGCCATTTCTTCTTCTTCTAACATTTTCATTATTTCTTCTTCGTCTAACATTTATGGAAAACTTTAACCACGTTTCTCATTGTAATGTTAAGGTAATGCATTGATGTTTTAGGAGAAAAATACTGAAACATTAGCAAGTATCAAAGTAGCTCATACATTATTGTCCTTTTCGTAACCCTCCTCATTAATGACTTTGTGATGTATTATACCACATATTATACCTGAGAGATCTTTGAGAGTTATTGTGAGATCTCCAAGTGCATTCGAAGCACAAGACTTGATTATTGCAACAACTTCCATTCTTAAGATAGTTCTTAATATCTTCTAAACACCCACTAACAATGCCCCTATTTGCATTCACAAACTCAACTACACTAACCCACGAGCTACTATTAAAATCCTCATCCTGACCCACATCCTCAACAACTTTTCTAATATATTCTTGTGTCGACATTACAAACCCCTCCCCAACAACCTGAATATCTGCTTGTTTACGCAGCTTGGCCGCTTGAACAATACCCGCAGGACTGAGTATTATCCTAATCGGCTTTTTCAACATTAGGGTGTTAGGTTGTTGTGGATGTTTCAACACGTATGCTGCAGGTGCGGAGAACTTTGGTTAATCAGAGATCGGAATCGTCTATATCAAGTGATAGTTCTCATTGATCATTTGAGGGTGTTCAATTTATTGATTCAAGATAGGTGGTGGTATCAAAGGTTTTCTAACAAGGTTGTAATGGGGAATCAAAGTTTCTGTAACAAGAATGTTGAAAAAACGGGTTGTATAAAAGATTTGTAACAAAAGACATGTGTAAGGTTCTGACTGGAGAGAAATGAAATGAAAGATTATGTAGAAAATAAAAATGAGGTGGAATATAAAAAGGTCTATGCACTGAACCGGTTACGTTTAACTGGTAAGTTAAAAAAAGGGGCTAACTAAGAGGTTTGCGCTGGTAATCGATGCTGACATAGATGAGTGTTGAGTTTATTGGTGTGTAATAAAATATATGCAAAATGAGACATTAAAAAAATAAGTGATTGATAAATAGTGTTTACCCTAATATATAATGCACGATATAATAAATTTCAAAC
This sequence comes from Tanacetum coccineum, assembly GCA_026074375.1. Taxonomy (NCBI): domain Eukaryota; kingdom Viridiplantae; phylum Streptophyta; class Magnoliopsida; order Asterales; family Asteraceae; genus Tanacetum; species Tanacetum coccineum. The sequence continues at coordinate 13,842 of BQNB010059097.1, read as the reverse complement.
TCATTAATATGCTAAATATGTTTCTCGATTGATCGATCACTACGTGTTACCTATCTGTATACCATCTACCAACGACATATATAAAATAAAACTAAAAGCTAAAGAACACTAATTGCCATTGCAAAAATCCCCATTACAAATAATGATGTAATGGTGCAAAATGTGGTGGAAGACCTTCATCGGAACCGCAAATTGAGAAATGGTAAAAATACTCATTTTCATGGAAACTGCAATTTGTGACGTGAATAATGGCATGTGTGTTCATCCTAAAAGTTTGTTGGGTAGAATGTAGATTTAGAGATTCAAAGAGAAATATAACACTTTTTAAAGATTAGGGACTCATCTCACCTATGTACACAAAGCTATTGTTAAGAATTTTAAATAGGGAGCTAAAGAAAACAAATGAAGGACCACAATTATTAAAAAACTTCAATAGTCCGGCTCTTTATTACTACTCGTAATATTTATGGTATACTGTGCTCCCAAATTCCCATTTGAAGAGAAAAAATAGATTTGCTGATGAAATTGAAAACAAAAATCGATCTATCTAGAAAAATTATCGCCTACAACTGTGGTTCCGATCCTTTCGGTGATGTCAAAAGTCGTTTCAATATGTTCTCGTGTTTACATTTGTTCTAAATTTAAAATGATTATTTGATTTCACTCTTTCTTTTCTACTTGAAGAACCCAAAACTAAAAATCAATCTTCTTCGCCTCTCCTTTCCTCTATCTTTTCAGTCTCTCCGTTTCTCTTGTTTCCGTTTTATACTACTCGAGAACAGACTAAAAAAGTGTTTCGAGTTACTTATCTATTGAATACTTATAAGCTTGCTTAAAATTAGGGTTTTTTTCATAAACACCATTAACCTATCTTTATTTGTTATATTGTAAAAATACATCAATAGCCAACCTAAAAGGTAATTGTTTCTTTACTTAAATCTAACTTTGAAATATGTAGCTTCTTACTTGTTTATAAAAGGACATACTTTATTTCACCTTCAAATAAGTAGATCAGCGAAAACCGCGTGACTAACACAAGACTGATTATGCTGAAATTAGTAATAAGCAGAAAAAATAAGCAACCTCAAAAGGACATAAATCTTGAAAAGTTATACAAAACCAACGCACTATCTTTGACTGTTGAAAACAATATGCATGCAACAAAGAGCTCATAATTTTACACGTACCCTTTTATCGAATTTAAATATAAAAGCCACAAATTAAGGTCAAGAGTACTATCCACGAAGAGTCGAAAGGCATGTAGATATATAAGTGTGGTCGACGTTCCAAAAAGGGAAACATCGACTTTGTGTGCGTTGACAAAACCTTTTAGAGAATTTAGTCGAGGACCTCATACACTTGTTCACTTCAAAATTGTAGACTGCGACGTTTAAAATTGATGTCATATGTTCACACAAAGTTTTTATGTTATTTAATGTAGTATATTTTATCATTGATTCTCCCATCAACTCACCAAACATGCATATGGCATACAATAATAATATACTAGACCTCACAATAAACAATTAATTCATATTGTTAAAGCAAAGTCAACAACTTGGACTTCAAATACTTTTCAAAGTTCAAAACAATTGATAATGTTTTTCTAAGTCAAAACATGTACATCATTATATTGTATCTTAGGGCATCTACGATCGAGGGACGTGGCAAAAATAACTTTTTAGGATGTCAGCTCTCTCGCTAATTTACATTTTTATTTTTAATGGAAAATGTAAAGAAAAACTTAATACCGATGATATATGCACCGTGGGAGATTCTTTATTACATGGTGCATAGTGATGTGACATTTTATTGAACTTTGTATTATCCGATGCATTAGAGATGCTCTCATTCTAATTTTTTTGAATTTGATTTCAAAAACTGTACTGTTTTCTGACAACCTCATATCTAAAACGTTACGAAATAACGAATTTACAAGAGTTTATGTATATAGTCCTTAAAATAACGAATTTAAGTATAGTTGGGCAGTTTTAAAAGAGTTAAAAGCAATGAAAACGGATGAAATTAACCAATGATTATGATTAGATGTTCATGTTTTGACCTAACCGTTGAAATTAAACAGTTGAAATTATAGTTACAGCGACATTCCATTGCTTACACTTGCCCACGTGTTCAATTCTCAAAAAAGTATATGCATAATAACCCAAAACTACAAATAAAAATACCACTTGTAACATGTTAGATAGAAAGCAACTAACGTTGCTAACTTATTAAAGTAGCCACCACATGCCACAGTTTAACCCAAACTATAAACATGCTAAAAATATAAAGAGAAGAAGTACCCTTTTTCATTATAATGATACTGATTGAATTTGTATCGACCCAAACCGAAATTTGATTTGACACCTTACCTGATCGGCCGTACGTATATCATACATAGTCACATTCCGGTTCTCTTACGCAAACATATAGTAGTTTGCATTTCCCTTTAAGAAAAGAATATGTGAATATATCTAACAGAATTTGGTTGTAATACATTAATGTAGTAGTAATTAATTAAAGTGATGTTTTTAGTTGAGTGAACTCACGTTATCTTCATGTATGAACCCTTTAGCCCTATCTATGTAAACAGACAAACGTATAATGTCTGAGTTTCATGTAAACTTTCATATTCATTTCTTCGTTATTCTGGGCTCATATTTTCGACAAGGGTAGCAAGCTAAGATGTCTGTTTCTGTTGGATACCAGAAAGGGTTTTCGTTTACCTCTTGCGTTGTCCCTCCTGCTGATTTTGTTTCTGTTTATCGATGCACAAAAGTTTCCTTCAAACACATACGACGTGGTCTTTGTTCCCATACGCTCAATTCTGGTAACATATTCTACCATACCTAAAATATATCTTGCACAACTTTGGTTGATACATGTTCTATTATAGTCAAATACTCAAATTCTATGTAAAAGAACACACTAACAAGTGTATAGATATAATGTTTTTGTGACACACTTATAAGTGTGTAGTAGTTATATGGTAATATTTTTGCTTATTAAAGTCAGATATTTGGTTTTTGAGCCGAACTTTAGGTGAGCAAATAGTTGTTACGAGCCAACCATCAATCGAGCCTGCAGTGAAAACCAAACATCTAACAAAAAGACGAGTGGTTGTGACAGGAATGGGAGTGGAAACTCCAATTGGCCGTAATCCAGATGAATATTACGATAATCTGCTTGAAGGTGTTAGTGGCATTAGTGAAATTGAGTCATTTGATTGTTCAAACTATCCAACTGTATGTCATTTACCACTACTTCATTTCTAATAAGCACATTATTGTGGATTAAGACAGCCATAACAAATTTTGAATAACAGAGAATAGCTGGAGAGATCAAAAGTTTTACGACAGATGGAATGGTTAAACCAAAGCTCTCTAAGCGGCTTGATAAGTTTATGCTTTACATGCTGACCGCGGGCAAGAAAGCATTGGCTGATGGTGGCTTGACCGAAGATGGAATGGAGGAGATCAATAAAACGAGATGTGGAGTTCTGATTGGATCCGGTATGGGTGGTATGAAGGTATTCTTCAAATTACACTTTCATGATAAGACTAGATACTGATTGATTTTGACGCATAATGGAAGTAAAAAGACTGCGCATAAGACACCGGCCTTTTACAATAAAATTTTAGATATTTCAATATGACTGCAAGGTTACACAAGGAGGCCTATACACACAGGGTTCTATTTTTGAAAAGTTCGTCAGCATTTCAAATTCAACATCTGCTCTTATTACTAGAGGTTAAACGACACGTGAAAATTAGATAGTGCTGAATCGGTATTTTTTTTATCTTGAATAAAGTTAGAAAATAAACAGAAAATGTCCAATTTGGATTCGGGACCGACAATTGGGTCAATAAGGTTTGGTATGTTGAGCTTTCATAAAATATATAGTAGGCTCCGTGACTTTTCAGTATTCACCGTCTGGAAGTTGTGTTCTTTCGTTGTCATGCTCCCACTGTTCTATGAAAAAGCTAGCTAACCGGCCATTAATCTACTCAGCATTCATGTTTAGTTATTTTACTTCTATTTTAGATTGTGAGCGATGCTATAGAAGCTCTACGAGTGTCATATAAGAAGATGACTCCTTTCTGCGTACCCTTTTCAAGTACTAACATTGGTTCATCCTTGCTCGCCATTGATCTGGTTAGATTCTATTAATCTATCATTTTTCGCACCAGATTAAAAACATTGCTAAATCTTTATAACAGAATAATGATTATCAATTTTTTACTTCAGGGTTGGATGGGTCCAACTTATTCAATATCAACCGCTTGTGCCACAAGCAATTTCTGTATATTGAATGCTGCAAATCACATAATCGACGGGGATGCTGTGAGTATTGTTTTTGTAGTCATAACTCTTCTATGGCACAAATATTGTTTTGATAGTGTTGAGAATCTTTCAGGACATGATGCTTTGTGGTGGCTCTGAATCTGTCGTTACGCCGTTAGGTATTTTATTTTTTTCTTGTATAGATCTCGTTGTATCTTGAAGATAACGATACAATATTAATGCAGGGGTGGGCGGTTTTGTGGCGTGCAAAGCTTTAAGTGAGCGAAACAGTGATCCTACCAAAGCTTCACGCCCATGGGATTCGGTATATCTTCTTGTGTCACTTTTTCTGTATTCTGGAGCTTGCAAATAGTTTTTTTAATGTTTTCATTTTATATTCAACAGGAGCGCGATGGATTTGTTATGGGAGAAGGAGCTGGAGTTCTGTTGTTGGAAGAACTTGAGCATGCTAAGGTATTAAATAACTAAAGTTGGCCATATGTTAATTATGTTTCCATTTTCTATCCGATAATTATATGTAATTGGTGGACAGAAAAGAGGTGCTAATATATATGCAGAAGTTTTGGGCGGAAGCTTTAGTTCTGATGCGTATCACATGACACAGCCTCACCCTGAAGGTAAACCAAATAAATGTACCTCTTATATATGTATGACATATAAGCAAGATTAACTGAGCATTGGGTCAAATGTATGAACTATTATTAGGCAGTGGCATCATATTATGCATTGAGAAGGCGTTATCACAGTCTGGGGTGGCTAGGGAAGATGTGAACTACATAAATGCACACGCTACATCGACCCCTGCTGGTGACATTAAGGAATTCCAAGCTATTGTTCATTGTTTTGGCCAGAATAAAGAGGTTAACTAAATCGATACGTTACTAATAGTCATTATGATACCTACTTATTTGCATCAAGTATTTTTTGACCTGAACTTTGACGTTGCAGTTGAGGGTGAACTCTACAAAATCCATAATAGGACACCTTATGGGAGCGGCCGGTGCTGTGGAAGCAGTTGCAGCTATACAAGTAACAGATATAAAATATTTTTACTTCTGTTTTTCTTGGACCATACTTTTTAATTTTTGTGTTGGTATGCTATGTAGGCGATACGGACAGGTTGGATACATCCAAATCTTAATCTTGACAATCCAGACAAAGACGTGGTATGAATGTATTACTTGCTATCGGTATCTTGTATTGTAATTAAGCTCATTAATACTATCGAATTGTCTGCAACAGGACATGAATTTGCTTGTGGGGCAAAAGAAAGAAAGACTCAATATCAAAGTGGCACTATCAAACTCTTTCGGGTTTGGGGGTCACAACTCTTCAATATTATTTGCACCTTTTCAATAGATGTTGCATATGTTACCACTATTATCACTTTTTGCACATGAAGATATATATCAAACTTAAGCAGTTATGTCACCATACTTTAAACCATAAATGTGATATATATGAACACATTATTATATCAAACCAATAACTAGAAAGACGAGTTACATATTATTAACTTAGACCACACACATGACACATTAACCATCCTATCCACAACTAAACTATATACTAAAACAATAACATAGCAATCAAGTAACATATATATAGCATAATAATCATTGGAATAGTTGATACTGAAAGCAATAAGAACACAAGATGGCTAATGAGGTCAGGCGTGATCAAGACGATTTATGAGATAAAGAGCATTACTAGTAACTTTCGCGACATTGGTGACCTTCTTTTTAACATCTGATCTCACTGTCCCTGTAACCTCTTTAAAACCATCAAGACATGTATCTTCATTAGTCAATGCTGCACTAACCCATGTCTCGGCATTACTCATTTGCCACCTAAATGTCCCTCTTTTAAGCTCCTTGATCTCGCCCAATGTCTTCCTCAGATCATCAACAGAATCTGATATCTGGGTAGCACAATCCTTCACGGCTCCCTTCTCCCTCTTGTTGGCTTCCTTTTGCATGCCAGATAGATACTCAGACACTTTTGAGGCTCGAGAGATGCTTACTTTGATGGCAGCTAGTGCTAGTTCCCTTGGGGTGTTGGCTGGTGGATTGTATACTGACAAGGTGTGGACACACACCTTTGGGAAGGTGGCATGCTGGCACGAGGACCGGACTAGCTCCGGTAATGGGCTTGCCTTAATGGTTGCTGAGAATGTGAGAGCAAAGATGATGATGCAGAAGATGGAGTTAGCCATGAAGTGAAGTGAAACTAAGTGAGCAAAGTGTGAAGTGGTAGTAGAGAACTAGTAGGTGGGAAGCAACTAAATAAGTGACAATAATATTTATGAGACATAAAGCATGATTGGTTTAGCTGGACATAAATGTAAATATTGGGTAAAAGTCATTCCTGGACGCTCCTACCAAGTGGTCCACGATCGACATAGGAGAGGTAAATCGAACTGTACCGTAAGCAAAGAAGGCGTTGTTCATATTTGAACCCGATACCTCACTTATATCTCTTTTACAAATCTAGCTAGTTCATGTTCCACAAGTTTTATCTGCGCTTTAAATGGTCGCGCGTTTTTGTTTGATGGAAAGCAAGTGTTGATTTTAGTGTTCAGTTTTATTATTTTTTCTTTTCTTTCATATAGAAGTGGTATTTATATAGACTCTAACACTATGTTCTCGAGTTTTAGATAAAAAAAAAAAGAAAAAAAGAAAGTGGAACTGAGAAAAGAAAGGTAAATAGATGAATTTATTGATGATTGCACAAATGGAGAAATGTGATGCTAAATGAAAGGAAGAAGCAAGGACAACAAAAAGAGAGGCTAGCAGTAAATGCCCACCTACATTTGTTTGCCATTTAACTTTGGATGAAACAAAGATAAGATGGGTCGGGTTCTGGTTCGGGTCCGGACCAGGTTCATATGAGTAAAATTTAAATAATATCTAACCAATTAGTTAGATTAGATTGCAGCTGGTCAGTATGGGACATGTGATTGTGAAACTGGGCTGCCATAACTTTGTAGGTAAAATTGGACAAACATCATTAAAATAAATAAACCTTTGTAGATAGATTCTACTTGTTATATGAGTGTCATCTTGCTGTATTATCAGACTCAACCCAACATCTTCATGTTTCCCCTGTCCTACTTTTGACTTGGAGCCAATAACATTCGATACTGAGGCGATGGGACCTCGTTCACATGGTGCGTGTAGAAAACACATCAAATATCATTTGAACCAAACAAATAAGTGTGGTTATTGTCACAAGAGCCAACAATACACAAGTAAATATAGGCAACCATAGTATGTATAAACTTGCAGTTTAGAGCTTCCGCGTGATGGTATGCTGAACTGCTTATGACTAATTGTAGAGACTCTAGATTTTGTGTCTCTTAATTGTGTTCTCTGATTATACACGTCGACCTACACTAGCTGATGTATAGTGTACAAATTTACATTTTTAATAACTTATGGTTTGAAATAATATGTAAGTACATAAATGCATACATGCTCTCGTACTTCAGAAATACTCCTTGTGAAACTCAAACCGTGTTGATGTCTTACTACTCATTTCGTATGATAGTTTCTTTAGCTCCTTTGCCAAAACTGGCATCCCACAATAGAACACTCCTGCGCAATCACAAAGTTTATTACCTTTAAGTCACGACTCACAGTTAACAATTTGATTAACGACTAAGTAGGGATTTTTGAGGATTATTTACCTACGGTTGTATTTGGATTTTTTGATGCTACCTTATTGAATACCTCTCTCCAGTTAGGCCTAGCAAAATGTGTCCTTACCTGCAACAAAACTTAGTGTTGAAGTAAAACGCTTCGTGACATATTAATTCAAAATGATTGTAGTTCGGATATCATACTCTAGTGCCAGATAGGATGTCAACGCCATGTTTGGCATGTGTAAGTGCTTGGACCATAGTGATTAGTGTTGATCTTGCATCACCCTCCTCGTAAACACTAGTAAGATAATTGTGCATCTCAATTTGACCCTGTTACAAATTAATCAAAATGGAGTCAATCAGTAGATCATTCTTTGTAAATTGCTATCATCAAGATTTGAACATAAAAATTACTTTATGATCCATTTCGGCAACTTCATTCATGACGCCTTTAAACCACTCGAATGATCCAGGTTCCCTTGTAACCCAATAGAAATTTGCACTCTTGGTCTTTTTGGATTTTTTTTTATCGGTTGTTGACGCCATACTTGAAGATCCTATACTCGTAAGACTATCACCCGATATACTCGTCTCTGTGTTTGAATCCTATCCACCATCAGCACAAGACACATCAGAATTTGACCGTGAACTTGGTCATAAACCAAAATAAACTTGCAAAACTTAAGCTTTTTACCGTTTGGTCTTCCAGTGCCCGATTGTTGTTTAAAAGATCTCTTAGAATGCTTATAAAAGGAGTAGCTCCAATACCTAGCCCCACAAGAAGTAACACATCATAATTCCTGTAGTCTTGTGCGGGTGCACCGTAAGGCCCATCCAACAGTAACCTCGGTAAACTGCATTATTTAACTATCCATTTAATTTTAATCAAATAAATATGGTTACTGAGTTTATTAATGCCATAATTTATTACCCTTTTGAATCCACTTCGCCTAGGTTCCTAAATTTTGCCCGGCCAATTGTACATCTAGAACCATTATCGTCAGTCAGTACTTGCTTCAGCTCTTGTGTCCAGTCTCCAACTGTTCGAATATGAACACTGAGGTAATCATCTCCTGGCGATGAAGTAATTGAAAACGGATGCCTGAAAGTCATCATAGGTAAAACATAAGCATTACTATTGGCAAATGATGAAACAATAGTCCAAAGAATTGTACGATTTATAAAACGTATTGAATCTATTTCTTTCTTACAAAAATTCCAAGCACACACTATCTACTCGTTTTCATAGCTACAGCACTTCAATTTTCAAATTATTACGCACCAAATGAGAATATATGTAATTTATACCATTCAAAAGGAGATATTGAAGGGCATTGCAGAAATATATACTGTCCACTCCTGTACTTAAATCCATTCGGCTTGGACATAATTATGCTGAATACATCTCCTGGTAGGATCGAAACCTGAAAACAACTTGCTATTAGTTACCTAGATTTTATAAGCACGAGTAAAGTAATTATAGTGTATGCTGACCTTTATTATTTTAGCCGAGTAATGTTCTGACCGTCCTGTTCTCAGACTCCTCTCTGCTACATATATTAAGAGTGGAATGGAGATGTACATCCATGTCTGTGACATGGAAACATACATGCTTAGTGTATTTTTAAGGTTGATCGTATCTTATATTGCTAGAAATATCTTACCGTTTTTTGAGTCCAGTTATGGACCAAGAACAAGAATGATCCATGAATCAAAAGCAGTATGTACACCAAACCAAAAAGATGATGTGAAAACCAAAAGGCATTAAACCCCGTCAACCGGTTGAATGGTGCTGGTAACTTCAAAATATTCCTCCTAAAATATCGTGAAGCTAATGTGAAGGCAAAGGCCATCAGTATCAGCATAGAAATACCGGTCAACCCTTCAACCCCAAGTATCAATTCCTTGTAAGTAGGCTTCTTATTATGGAAATCTGATGCTATAAGAGCAAAAGATTCTGCTGAAGAGTTAACCAACCGAGGGAAATCACAAATCATATGGTTCCCGGCATGCAGCACAATCCCAACGGCTATAGCAATAGCAATTATCTGCAATTCAAGTTCATGGCATGTAAAAAAGTTTCTACGGCTTCCTTTATAGTAATGACGTAAAAATATTCATGGTGTAACATTTAAGGCGTGGTTAGTCACCTTGTGGAAGTTGATATTTTCATCAAATGGGATGAAAAGTCGAGCTCGTGTAGACCTAAGGAAAGTTAGCATATTTCTACAAACGGGTAAAAGTATAAGAGCCATATTGAGCTTTAGGGTCTCGGCAGCTCCTTTGGCAGTGGTCAAACAATATCCCATTACATGAAATGCTGCCTTGTTTCTATATTGCTTGAATTTCCATGTAAAAAGACACGCCATAGCTAAAAACCATAGCAGTATGATCCATGATCGTTGCCAATGTTCTAACAAAACCCATCTCACAAAATGAGTTAACCGATGGAAAATGCTGGTTGACTTCAATGAATTCAAGTTTTGGCTCCATCCTCCACTCGCTATGCTTAGAGGTCTACTGTAGTTCATGTATGATTCCCTTTGTAGTAAAAGCGTTTCCAACTGCCATAACTGTAAAAATAATGAAAAAAAAAGGTCTTAATGGATTCTTAGAAGCCTAAGCTTTAGTTTTGACAGTTTACCTCAATATAGCCAAGATTTTCGGGGTCTAGTTCTTCCATAATTAAAGAAGCATATTCCTCTGCTTGCTCTTTCAACTTCGACAATCTGTTTGCAGCAGCGCTAAGAACTAGCAACTGCTCCAAATTCAAAACATATTTGTGTTAAAATAAGTATCCCGAAGACGCGACATATGGTTATATTATTTTTGTCCATTAGCAAATGCCGAAAACTGGACATATGATCAAAGAGCTTAGAACTTGACCTCTTGTATCTCATCTCTTGTGATCCTTCCATCTTCATTGCTATCTGCCCTGAATTTACAAGAGAAAAAAATTACTCAAATTTGCTCAACAGTAAAAAGGATAAGTTACCAATTACTGTTTAAGAATATATTATAAGCAATTTGTAGAGAGTCAACTCGTTCAATATTAATCTGTCTTTTTAGCAAATTCAAGATTTATTCATATTAGTCTTTTTAAACGAAATGGAACATTTGACTTAGCAGTTAGCACATATATATAACTTGTAACGATTGTTAATAATCAAAAAGATTATTCCAGACTGAATATTTCTCACCAACTTTTATTCTTTTATATGATTAAGAAATTTGTAGCGTATCTTTAACACCTAACAACAAACTATTATATGCAAAGACTAACTCTTTGAGCACACAAGAAGTATCTAAACCAACAAAACTAAATCAAGTGAAAAATCGATGGGGCGGTTTTGGTTTAACATAAGTTAAACCGAAGGCTTGGGTCCGTATGAAAGCAGACCGAAAACCGTAACATATAACTTACACAACTTTATATGCTTTGATGAATCACATCACGAGTTTAGACTTTCAAGTTTCAGCAATCCTAAGAATACAAACCTAAGAAGTCTAGTACGCAATGATGAAATAATGAATGTTGGTTAAAACGTGTTTAATTTAATCAATCAATTTTGTTGCTCTTTTGTCAAGGTCAAAATGACTCGGACACTCGGTGTCAATTTTTTTGTCAAAACCAACACACAAATGAGATACTAACAAAAACCAAAGTTTTTTGCAATTTTCAAAATTGAAAATTTTCATTTGGGTTTAGGTTATTTCATAAAACGGTCGCCGCTTCATGCTCGCCGTAAAAAACATCTTAACTACATATTTGAAATATGTCGACATCTTACTAGTAGGTAATACTACACTAACCCCTTGAACACAGTTGTTTTCCCATGTAATTTTCCTTTGTAATAGGTTATTGTGACTTATTTCAAATATTGCACCATACTCATATATGGAACCCACTGTGTTAGAATGACATCAAGACCATATCAATAAAATAAAACGTCATGAAAACACAAAAATTGATGGAAGAAATACAGGGACTTGTATGTCATTTTCCAAGCTTGGATATGCCACCAAACTATCAATTCTGTTCTACATGTTTCCCGCTAACCAGAATCTTTGCAAGTTTAATACAATTATAATGATTATATCATTAAGAAATAATTAAGCTCATTGAGATAGGGACATACATATCAAAGAAGATCTGTAGACGAGCATCGAAGCTTTGGTCCGAAATCTGTAACCAAAAATCATAAAGCTCCGCTTTCGTAATTTTCCCCAATGTTTGTTGCCGCCTTCGTGCCAATACATCGAATACTCCCAATGCAAATTCCTTTGAGTCCGACATTCCTAAAAAAAATTATACAAAATTACAATTGAATTAAAAAAAATCCTGTATCCAAATTAAGGCCAATGATGACCAAATTCTATCTTTTACCTATGCATTCGGCGAAATCTTCTCGAGCAAGTAATCCATCATCCTTAGCAAGAATAACAAACCGCGATTCAACATTTTTCCACATCTCACTAACATCAGATGCAGACGTACTTTTGCTGATAAACCTAAGACCACCAAGAGCTCGTTGCGCGCTAGATTTATCACGAATCAATTTAGCCTTCAATTTCCTCACATCTCTAGACGCTACTACACGGTCCATACGATCAACACTAGCATCCGAAGAGCAAGAAGCTCGTGAAGAAGACGACGTGAGCCACGAAAACTTTCTTCTAAGCCTAGACGTGGAACCTAAGAGTCCATCCAAACGTGGCGACTGCGAAAGAAGATGTGAATTAATGTTGTTGTTTTCCGCGGTAGGAGTAACACTACATAATATAATGTTGTCATCTTCTAATTCCAAAGTGACTTCCACTAAATCTTGGTCGTTGTTTCGTTGTAGATCTTTGAGAAATATAGGGAGCATTGCTCCTCCTATTCCATATACGTCATTTGAGTCGTCTAACATACGGCTCAAATTCGAATACCTGTCGGATCGGCTGCTCATGGGAGAATCAGAAGACATGGGCATGGTATTTTTTTTCAAATGTTTTGTGGATTAATAAGTTAAGAACATTGTGTGTAATTTGTTACATGCGTAAATTTGCATCAAATGAAAACAAAGATGTTTCAGCTGATTGTTGGAACACATGAATTCAACGTTTGTGTGTGTGTTGAGAGTAGTTGAGTCTTGTTTCTTAACCCCTCATCTTTTCCAACTCCTACCATGCCATTATAAACTATACATACAATACACCCACTCATTTCATATTTTTCTATTTCAATATTATTATTTTACAATTTCACTCCTTAAAGATCTCATGATTTCACTTTTTATGCCTTACATGATTACCACTTTTAGGCACATTTCATGTCATTTCACTCTCTATAAAGATGACAATTAATAACTATAAATATTTTAAATTGTAGTTTGCTCGTATGTTAAAAGGTGCAAGTGAGTCGAGCGATTGGAACATGGCTTTAGGGATGACAACTTGTGAGAAAAAACTTTTTTTACTCACGAGTGAATCGTGGGTGAAAAAACGAACCCACCAGCGATTGGTGGGTGGATGACCGGTCATATATACTCATCGTGGGTAAACATGTCAACCCGTTTTAAAATACTCGAGAATTTACCTTTCATAATATAACAATTAGTCATTTTCATCAATGTAATTATCCATCTATTAAATTAAATGCACTGTAATATCCATCTATTATATATATCACCTTTTTATAAGGAAATTTTTGCTTTATCTCATTATGCAACGTAACTTGCATCTCTAAAGTAAACGAGTTCACGCAACCTACCCATGCCAATTTTATCTATGTTTATATCATGTAAACATCATAATATGTCAAGTGTATATCTTAATATCATTTTTACCAAGTACATTATCCATTTAACGTACCATTTACAACGATATATCAAAACAAACATTAAACGTTA
>BQNB010059096.1:0-37475 GCA_026074375.1 Tanacetum coccineum | reverse complement strand
CAGGAGGCTGTTTGACATAAACTTCTTCTTTTAGTTTACCATTCAGGAAGGCACCATTGACATCCATTTAGTAAACTTTGAAGTTCATGTATGTGGCAAAAGCAAGAAAGATCCTGATGGATTCCATTATTGCCACTAGTGCAAAGGCTTCATCATCATCAATTCCTTCTTCCATTACCATGTTCATCTTTCTTGTTCCTGAATACCCATTTAGAACCGATGGCTATTTTTCCATAAGGGAGAGGAACAAGAGTCCATACTTTATTTCTGTAGAACTGATTCGGTTCTTCTTGCATGGCATCAATCCATCTTGGGTGCTTCAGTTCCTTAGATACCTTCTTAGGCTCTATCTCAGAGAGAAAATCAGCAAATAGACATTCACTAGCTGAGGCAGTTGTAAGCTTGGCTGCCATGCTTCTTGTAAGCATACTTTTACCAGGATTTCCAATGATATTTACAAGTTCAATGTGTTGATATCTTGACCATCTATCCTGAGGAACAAGATGAGAACTTGTAAAGGCTTGATTTGTGATGTGAGACAGAGTGACATCAAGACTAAAGGTTTAGTAATGGATCCTGAAACTTCAGTATTGTTTTCTGATGGTACATCAGTGGGTTGAGTGATCATTTGATCATTCTGAATGTTTTGTTCATGTATCCCTTCGGTGTTGATTAGATCAGGAGGACCTTCATCATCCTCAGTGTGAGGTATTTCAGGCTCATTAGGAGCAATTACTTCAGGGACATGATTTTCTTAGGTAATTTCAGTGAGTAAACGTCCATGAGGAATGACGTAGTATGAGACATCATAATCTACTTAATATTGTCTAGATGGGTCATCCTCTTGAAATTCATCAGGAGGATATCTAGAGGAATCATCAATCCCTATCACATCTACTGAGGTATTGGTAAACCTGATGGCTTCCATACTTTCATCAAATGTTACATGATAAGTCTCCTCTATTTGTTTTCTTCTTGTGTTATAAACTCTGAAAGCCTTTGAGACAGAGGAATATCGTAAGAAATATCCATCATCATCTTTGGCATCAAATTTGCCTAGATGATCCTTGTGATTATGAATAAACGCAGGACATCCAAACACATGAAAGTAACTGATATCAGGAATTCTTTCCCTGAATATTTCATAGGAAGTTTTATCATGACTTTTGAAAATGATTGATCTATTTTAAGTATAACAGGCTATTCTGACTGCATCAATCCAGAAATGCTTAGAAAGTACTGATCCATTCAGCATAGTTCTAGCAGCCTCAATGAGAGTTCTGTTTTTTCCTTTCAGCTACACCATTCTGTTCAGGTGTGTAGGGAGAAGAGAAATTTTGAGAGATTCCTTTCTCATCACAGAAGCTCTCAAGCTCATGATTTCTAAACTCAGTCCCATTATCAATTCTAATTTGTTTGACTTTTACATCATTTTGGTTTTCTACCATCCTGATAAAAGACATAATAATTTCAGGTGCTTAACTCTTCTTCCTGAGAAAGTATACCTATGTGTACCTTGAGTACTCATCAACAATGACTAGGATATATTTCTCATGATTTATGGACATTGGACTTACTGGTCCAAACAACTCCATATGAAGAAGATGCAAACACTTCTTGATAGAGAAGTTTTGTTTAGTTTTGAATGAAGCTCTATGGTGCTTCCCTTTTTCACATGATGTGCAAGGTTTATCCTTTGAATAAACTAGTGAAGGAAGACCAAGAATTTTATTTTGTTTGGCAAGTTTATTAATGTTCTTGAAATTGAGATGTGATAGCCTTTTATGCCATAACCAGTTTACACTTTCTGAGGCTTTGGCAAAGAAGCAGGCTCCATTTGAAGTCAGTGATGACATGTCAAGGACATATACATCATTTCTTCTAGGGGCTATCAAGACAATTTATTTGTTAGCATTAAATATTGTTCCTTGCTTATCATCAAACTGTACAATATACTTAGCATCACAGAGTTGACTAATGCTAATTAGATTGTACTTAAGACCATTTACAAAGGCTACTTTTGTAAAAACTATACCCTCACATTTTATTGAACCATATCCCTTAGTAATACAAGATGAGTTATCACCAAACACTACCTTAAGACCTGGTTGCTCTACATATTTGTACAGATAACTCTTGACACCAGTCATACTCCTTGAGCATCCACTGTCCAGGTACCAGATGGGCTCCCTGATGTGTCTCTGCATAAATAATAAACTTTGGTTTAGTTTCTTCTGTGAACCCACTTTTTGGTGGGCTCCCTGGCCTTTGCAGCCTTGAATTTTCTCACCTCTTTTGAAGTGATCAAATTCATTGTGGTCAGAGGTGGAGTGTACAGTGCTTCCATATGTATTACATTTTACCCCAATTGAGGACTCATTAGACTGAGAGGATTAAGCTAGTACTCCTCCTCTAATCTGAATAACACAATTGTATCCTGAGGTAGAGTGATCATAGCTTCCATAGATTTCACACTTAGGGTAGTTTCTACAATCACCAGGTATATGATTATTAAAACCACAGTGTGTGCATGGTGGTAAAGGCTTTACCTTTGCTCTCAGGATCTGCTTGGAAAAAGATGCATATTGATAAGGCTGAGCCTTGTAGTTCTCACTTTTTTTTAGTAAGGCAATATACATCTCATGATCTGAGGTCCTATGATCCTCCCTTTTGCATATCATGCAGTAGAGAATCCTATAGCAATCATCAGTTGAATGATTGGTATAGTGACAGAGTTCACACTTAAGTTGTGGCTTTTGAATAGGCTTGGGCTTGAGTGATTTTGAAGAGCCAGTACTCTGAACTTTGGGTTTAGAGTCTTGACTTATTTTAGATGAATCAACTGATTTGGATGACTCAGCCTTTTGAATCTTTGAATTTGATTCTTGAGTCTTTTGGTCAGAGTTGGCCTTTTTATCTATTAACATCTAAACAAGTTTAGTTAATTCATTTAATGTTGACTCTTGTTCAGTGTCTTTGACTTCAGTAGGAACTGAAGGTGTGGTTTGTTTAGATTCACTAACAGTGACAGTTCTTGAAACACTTTTGTTAGAAAAATCCTGTGTTTCAGGCTTTGTGTGTTTCATGATACCTAAGCCTGGTCTCTTTTTTGGAGAGTGGGGTTAAAAGGTCAATGGCATTACCTCTGAGCTTGGTGAAGCTCCCTGAAGAATTTTTAGGGGAGGTAGTGGAGTAAGGAATTCAGCTTCAGAATCTTTGGATGATTCAGAGGTATTTGAAGTTTTAAGAGACTCATTGACAGCTTGACTTTCAGGGACTAGAATTCTTCCAGTATTAAAGTTTGGAAGTTTGCTATCAGGATTGAGTCTCTCAACCCAGTCTTTGGTTTTTGGAACCATTTCTTGGTCATACCCCATGTAAGCAGGAGCTAAAAGATTTCCATTTTCATTCTTTTTAGATGATGACTCAGTGAGTAATTCACCACCAAGAACTTTCTTCTTTTGGTGAGGAATTTGCTCACTAATGCATTGACTAACCTTTTTTGAGCTGGTTAGCCATTTTTCATTGATCTTTTTCTCCTCTTTGAGTTTTTCTTGAAGAGCATGATTTAACTTTATAAGTTCAGCGTTTTGAATTTGAAAAGTGACAACATCAAGCTTGGCTTGTTTTAAGATTAGCAATTCATCTCTACACTTGTTTAATTTAAAAACCATTTTGTTATACTTAGAAAGTAAGTTTAATCGTTGCTCTTTAAAAACTTAAGATCAATGTTGATATACTTCAGGTAATTTTTCCAATCGGCATCTTCATCCATAGAGAGAAGAGTGTTTACCTTTCTCATGGTTATGTCGACCCATTCACCATTACGAGCATGACTCTTTCCAACAGTGAGCTCATCATCAGCTAGAGCCATCAGTACCTTGACCTAAGTGACTTCTTCCTCATCAGAAACCTCTTCCTCATCCCAATCAAAGGTTTCAGCGACTAAACCTTTGTTCATTGGTTGGAAGGTCTTTGGGTTCTAAGAACTTGAGGGACTTACCTCAAGGAGTGCAAGCTTAGCTTTCATCTTCTTGTACTCAGCCTTGTAATCTTTTTGAAACTTTGGATCAGCTTGATTATTTCAGTTAGAAGAAGACTGAATAAGTTATGGAGTAAACTTTGGTTGAAAGCCTTTAGACACTGATGAGTAATTATTCACTGGTGATTTGTAAGAAGGTTCAGACATTTTAGAAAAACAGTCTCTTGCAAAATAACCTTTGTTGCCACATTTGTAACATTCAGTATTTTCATTTGCCTTTTCAACTGAGAAATTGTTTCTTCTTTTTATAAAACGTTTTGAGTTTTCCAAAAGGGATCTTTCATGATACTCAATATCTAAGTCTCTTAGATACTCCTCACTAGTACTTTCATCTACTTCATCATCAGAATTTTCTTGGAAATCCTGAATGACATTGTTAGAGAAGAAGGCAGTAGAAATTGGAGTTCTTGAGGGAGTGGTAATGAGGGCCTTTTTGGTGTCAGAATACCTTCTTTGGATCAGGTTGTCCTCATAGAAAAACCTTCCATAGATATCTGCAAGGTCAAAGGTCTAAGTATGATTGGCATTCCTCAGTCCCTAAAAGAAGGTTAGCCACTTCTCAGTGAGACTGTTCACAAAACCAACATTGATTTCGTGTTTAGAGAGGTTAACACCATCATTGGCAAGCTCATTGCGCAGGGTCTTATATCGGGTGTAGGTTTGTGAGAGACTTTCAGTGGACTTTGCCCTGAAAGTTTGATACTCAAGTTTCAGATCCATGATCCTATTTTCCTTGGTATCTAAGGGACCTTCAAAGCTGTGAACCAAGTTAGTCCATGTTTCTTTTGCTGAAACACAACTAATGACAGATTCCATTACGTCATTTGGTAGACATGATATAATGATGCTTTTAAGGCGCTGGTCTTGAACGACCACCCTCCTCTCATCTGGAGTCCATTGGGACTCAGGCTTAGGATCACCTTTAGCTGTTTTTGGCTGAAATAGACCATCCTTAATACATTTTAAGTAATAGGGTTCCATTCCCGCTAAGTAGCAAAGCATTCGCTTTTTTCACTTATTAAATTTTCCTGCTCTAGTTTAGTAGCAATAGTATCTTAGCTACCTCCCTTTTTGTTAACTAGCTAGGGTACATCATTTACTACAGCCATTTAAGGATTTAGGTTTTAAAAGCTTAATTAAATTAGTGTTAAGTAAGCTTTACAAACCTGAGGCTTTGATACCACTTGTTGTTCCCACTTAGTTAGTGAACAATAACTACAAAGTTATTATTAACTAACTCATGGCATGAAAGTAAAGTAAACTAATTGTTGTTTTGAAAAGATTTGTGTTCGTAAATGTAAATAGCAAGTAAAAGACACAAAATTAACTTTTCAACGTTTAACTCTTTTTATTAAGAATTATACCCCATTGTATGCGGAACTACAATGGGGATTGAATGACAATATGTGTGTGTGATCTCCTCACTAATAACTTTGCATAAATCTAAAGTGTTATGCAAAGTTAACTACTATGCTAACCAACTGAGCTTGCTCAGAGACTTAGTAGATTTGGAGGAGTAGATGTGTGTTTGTGAAAGATACAACTTTTAATGCATAAACTTAACATCTACTCCTTTAAAAGAGTTTTATTTATACTACTTAGGTAGGGTCACACCTCTTGGGTGTTGAGCACTTATCTTAGATCTAATAGGTTAGTACATGTGTACTGATTTGTCCCTATTACAATATCTATTCTAAGTATGAGACAAATGCTCTTTCCAAGTTCAGTTCCTAACACTGAACTTGTCTTATACCCTCTTCAGGTTAAGTTGACTTCTGGAGATAAAAGCTTGGACTTATCTGCTTTTAAATTATCCCACCTATTCTTCAGTCTCTTGTCTTTAGGGTCTTCTAGTTGTTGGAGATCGTATGGGGCTCAGTGAGTCAATTGTCACTAAGTACCGCCTCACTGAATGCTAGTCTTTCTTGTAGACTCACGATGCGCATCTTGAAGGTAACTCATTAAGCAACTATTCACTCAGTGACCTTGAAATGTTAAAGGTTATTTACACTTAGGTTATATTGAATTCAAATCCATCATTGGGCACTGAATTGGCCCAACAAATAGATTATGGTCTTATTATTATAAAGGAGACCAGTTTAAACCATAATTAGTTTGAAATCCTTTCCTAAAGAAACGATTTGCTGAGAACAAGGTCCACATTAAGGTTCTAATTTTGCATGATTTAGGGGATATCCTTTTTATTTCATCTGAAACAACTCAACTACGAGTCCAGAGACTGAGGCTTTATTTAGATATTCCCGGAGTCGAAATTTGGCTTTTGTTATTATTATTATTATTATAGCAACAATATTAGCCCTTGGTCCTTTAAAATACTAAGACATCGGGAGCGAACCGACAAGAAACGGTAGTCTTATTTCGACCTCTAGAATTTACTCGACCTTTTTGAATTCTGAGTCAACGGGAGCGAACCATCAGGAAACAATAAACTTTTATCAGTCTCAGATTATTATTATTATTACTTCCACCCTTTAAACAACTGAGTCAACGGGAGCGAACCGTTAGGAAACAGTAGTCTTATTTCGGCTTCAGTTTATTACATTTTATTATAGTCAAATTTCAAGTCGTGTGGTCTTTTAACTTCTGAGTCAACGGGAACGAGCCGTCAGGAAACGGTATCCTATTTTCCCACAACACTGACAAAACCTTGATGTGTACCTTACTTTCATCAGAAGGAATCCTCTAAGAAGGGATTAAAAACTAAGAATCGTAAAAGCCAATGCAACTTTATTTATTGAAAGCCAATGCAAAAAAGCCACAATTAACCTCTATGAGCTCTAAAGATATCCAACTACTCCACGCTTAGCATCTAACTTATATTCAACTCTATCATTTTTCATTCTTTGCAAAAAATTTAAGTCTCGCAAACGCTTAGTCTCAAAAGCTAAGAGGAAAGCTAGAGTGCAATACTCGGTCAAGTTAGAATCTCCCTTATTCTAGCCTACGGGTCTACTTATTATTATTATTATTATTATTATTATTATTTATTATTATTATTTTTTTAATAAAACAATAATTTGGTCAAAACGGGGTTGCGTGAGGGCACATACAAGCACAAGTATGATCATTTCGATAGAACCCCCCCCCCCCCCCTCACACTTAGAATTGAACATTGGCCTCAATGTTTAAAAATATCAGGTGTTACCCCCACACTTAGGAAAAAAAGGCAAATGCAAAGAATTCCAAGTGTGAAAGGAGAAACAATATCATATATATATATATATATATATATATATATATATATGATCAGGATAGAAGATTTCCCTAGATATAATCATGAAAATGATCGAAGACCGAGTGTTGAAGGATTGAAAATAAGCACGGTGGTCTTCACGATTATAGGGAATCCTACAAGCAAAAACGAATACCAACGAATCACAACATGGGGAGAAACACTCCCCCACACTTATTTATTACTACTACTAAACTACTTATTAAAAATAGAAAGAGATAGATAACACGAGTTGCCTCTCGAGAAGCGCTTGTTTATTAATGAGTCACTAGCTTGACTCGCCTAAAATTAAATTTTCATTAAAGTCAAACGGGCAGGACAATTCAATCTTCAGTGAAACTCTTTCAAACTTTTGAGTCGACATAAACAATGGTAATTCTGGGATCAAATACTTCAATTTCGTCGCCCGAATCGAATAAATCTAATGAATGAAGCTTAGAGAATTTATCAGGAAAGACGAGGACAAAACCGTATGATAAAGAAAATAATAGTCTCGGGCCAAGTATGTCAAAAATACAACAAGAACCAAAAATGACATAATGAAAGTGTGAGAAGGTAAGGATTGGTTTAGGCATGGTTAAATCAAAAGTTAACTTTCCGTACGGAGGTGGGATTTGTGCGGTACTTTGTGAGCTATGAATTTGCACCTCATCTATTATAGTCTCTGTTTCGGGCTCATCACTCTCCTCATTCTGAATATCAAAGATAGGATTGTCTAAATTTAAAGTAAATTTAGAATCAAAATCAAACAAAGGATTTGTGATAGTCATAACGAAAGTTTTTAAAACCGGATCAAGAGAATCCAAGGGTTTCTCGGATACCCTTGGGATTGGAACAGGGTCATCAATATCCTTAAGAGGATTGAATTTGATTTCCTTGTCCCCCATTAAAAAGGTATCAGACGGTCCCCTAATAAGAGGATTGATCTTTGACTTCTTTGCTTCTGAAGGTTCATCCTATAATAATTTTTCAAAAAAAGGATATCTTCCTCCGAATCATATATTCTATTTTCAATATCAGGTGGTATCGAATCAAGAGCAAGAAAGGCGTCAGTCTCTTCCAAGAGAGAGTCACTATCCCTGAAGGAGGTAAGAGATGGGAAGAGAGACACGACAATAGGATTAGGAGTGGGATTGCCACTCAAAGGATGAATCGATTTCCGAACTTGTAACACTTCTGAAGGTTCATCCTCATCACTTTCATCAGAGTATGTATAGTGAAAAGTGTTTGGATGAGCCGGTCCAAGTTGATGTTGAACACTTTGACTTGTGTTAGCAGTTTGCTTTCTAAGGACCTCAATTTGTTCACTCTATGCGAAAGTAGTCTTAGAATAATGAGCACTCACACTAGTGGTAGTGTCATAATACACTTCAGCGTCCCACTGAAAATAATGTTGTGTTATATTCTCGATCAAATCATATGCCTCTTGAGGAGTCTTCCGCATGAAATTGCCGCCGGCAGCCACCATAATTTTGTCTCGATCAATCGTAGTTATTCCATGATAAAAGGTTAGGATTTGATCAACAAGTAAGATTCTATGATCTGGACATTTCCGCAAACATGATTTGAATCTTTCCCAAGCTTTAAATACCGACTCCGCGGGCAATTGCTGGAAATTCAAAATGTCTTTCCTAAGCTGCAACGCCTTCGAATAAGGGTACTATTTTGATAGAAACTTCGAGACCATCTCTTCCCAAGTATGAATAGAATGAGTTTTAAGACAATAAAACCAAGATTCAACTTCGTGGGTTAAAGAAAATGGGAAAAGATTTAGATGGATGATGTCTTGAGAAATTCCATTTTGCTTGATGAATTGGGTGATAGATAAATACTTGTCTAGGTGCTCGTTTGCATCTTCATCTTTAAATCCATGAAATTGACAATTCTATCGAAGCAGCTGAACCATATGATTTTTTAATACAAATTCGGTTCACGGAACGGTTGTCGGAGCGATCGGTCCTCCTCTATCGATTAGTGATGGCTTATGAAGTTCCTCCATGGTCCGAAGATCATGGGAATGAAAAGGTAAAATATTAGGATTCATATTAATCTCTTTAAAATCAAATAAAAGTGACGGTTCACCATGATTTCGTCGACTAATTAATCTCTCGGGATCTTCAAAAGGCGAAAAGAGGTCGGTCGTAGAAGAACGTGTGCACATGGACTAAAAAGAAATAAGATAAAAAATCTTTTTGGATTTTGTAAAGATAATAAAAGTGAAATAAAATTATTTTTGGTATTTTTAATATATTTATACAAGAAAAGGAAAAAAAATAGAAATATAAAATAATTTTGGATTTTTATTTATTTATTTTTAAATTTTTTTTTATAAACACGAAAATGAACTTTCAAAAGAAAGGATCTTCAAGGCACTAACTAGAAACACAATGCAAAAATCGTACAAATCTCCCCGGCAATGGCACCAAAAAACTGATTCGCGTAGAACGTATCGGTAATAATATTCCTGTAAGAAATAAGATAATTACTTGAGGACAAGTAATAATCTAATCTTCCGGGGTCGAATCCTCGGCGAGATATGAATAGAGATTTACGTTTATGTTTTCTATTTGATGTTTGATTATCAAATATTTTTGGTTTGGTTTTATACTAATAATATAATAATAAGCTACTTTAAAACTAAGTAATATTAATCTAAGCAAATAGATCTAAAATATATATTAAACGAATATGCTTGTCAAGTGAGGCGAAAAGATCCTTAAGTGTGAAGGTAAGTTTTTATTGATGAATTAGTACCCGTCTAAAAAACTATTTTCTCACAACGTTGGTTTATTTTGAAAACAATATTTTATCTTGGTATTAATTACTAGATTAATGTCTAATTATTCTTATGTCTTTTGCCCGTTTAAATAACCAAAACATAAATCTAAATAATCTGAAAATTATTAATCAACAATCTCTTTTTAATTTCACACTTAAATCACTAATCACTACTCACTTAACAAGCATATAATAACTACTCACTACTCATAGCAACAATCAAATCAATAATCATATTAAACATATTAAACTAATTATACTAAAACTACTTAATATTTCAATAGGAAAGAAAGTAGAACTCGGTCGAAGCAACGAAAATGAAATAACCACCCGATTTAATAAACTAAATAAAACACTTAAGATTATTTCTAATTTAGATTTTATTAAACTAATTAGTTGATAAAGTTATAAACTTTATGTAGTAAAAACCTTGTAAAATCTATAAAAGCTCTAAACTTAAGAAATTAAACTAGCTTATTAAACCTTTAAGCTCCTCGCCTTAGATGTTATAATAGTTTTATCAAAACACAACACAATCAAGGTTATAATAAACAAGATATATGATTAATAAGCTAGAGATTAAACTAAAGACTACTAAAAATGGAAACTTTAGATCTAACTTCACCCGAAACTAAGATGTTCTACTCCGAAAAGTGAACAAGAATCAGGTATATTTAAGGATTAGATCTAAAACAACAAGCTACTCGAAAAAGCTAACAACTTTAAGCTAGATCTAAACTAAAAACAATAGATCTATTATTATTAGATCTAAATCCACTCGAAACTAAGATGTTCTACTTCGAAAAGTGAACGAGAGACGAGTATATTTAAGGATTAGACCTAAAATAATAAGCTACTTTAAAAAAGCTACAAACTTTAAGCTAAAACAAATGATAGAAAGATAGGCTTGAAAATAAGCTCTCGAAATAAGCTAATATTAGCTTATTCTAAAAGCTTTAAACCAAAATATATAAGAAATAAGCTAAATCAAATAAGCTATGAAAAACTTATCCGAATAATAAGCTATATTTCAATAAACCAAAAATAAACTATATGGATAAACTTAAAAGAAATAAAAACATAAAAGAGATAAGCAAATAAAAACCCCACTTATAAAAATCTAAAACCTATTTTATATTAGATAAGCTCATAATAAGATAACAAAAGCTTATAAGTGCTTATTTAGAATAAAAGAGCTTATTAGAGAAATATAACAAGGAATAAAGGATTAAGAAAAGAAATAAGCTAAGTGACACCAACCTTTGAAATAAGCATCTTCATTAATTAAAATAAGCCAATACAATAAGTTAAGACAATAAGCTTAAAGCTTTTTCAATAAGGTAAACTAAATAAGCTAAAACTACACTACTTCTACTCCTAAATCTATTACTACTATGTGTAAAATACACCTACAAAACTAATTCTCAATGCGTTTGATCTGCACTCTTTAAATAGCCCAACACCATCAGGGGCATTTTGGTCTTTTCATACTCACGCATTTTTGCCAGCGATAAGGGGGTATCACGAACGAATCAGCTTTCGTCACGCGTCCTTCTAGAAACCTTGGATCCCATACATCTAATCATTATCGCCAATCATTGCTTCGAAATTACGCGTTCTGATAGCTGCATTTTTTTCTTTTAGTCCACATGTCGGCCTCCTATTTGCTGGAATTCTAAACCTCGTACCTGCACCTCATATTGACATGTTGAATCCTCGTACTAACCTACAGAGCTGACATGTCAGAAGCTACCACGTGGCAGGCTGTCATTGGACAGCCGCCGCTATGTGGCAGAAGTGGGACCCACCCGACACGTGTTAGCCACGTGGCATCCACGTGGTGCTGATGTGGATAATACCAAAACCAGGCATAGCCTGGCTCAAACTTAGGACCTATTGGATAGCAGCTTAAGGATCAGTGGTAAACCATCCGAGCTAGAGCATACTTCCATTAATATATGTATTTATTATACTTTTAAGGCTTAATAAGGCACGTCAGGTCATTATTAATAAAAGGGTTAAAATAGAATTTGACCGGTTCATACAAGAAGATTTAGACCGGTCCAATAGGTGAGGAAGGTACCGATGGACTCGTAATTTCGTGCTATTTCCAACGGAGTGCACAGGGAATTTTTATAACTTTATTTAAATCTCGATAAACGTGAAAACGTTGTCGAAACTCACCCGAAAATCACCATTTTTGCTTTGTTTTCAATCCTTTATACCAGCAAGACATAATAACACATACCAAACATATTTGCAATATAATTACTCATATTTTATGGTTATTAGTCTGTTTTATAGTGTTTTCTAAGGTTAAAACGATGTGTGTTTAAGCACACATAACGTACCATTTCGGTCCAGTTCTCGGTCTGGCGTTTTGGACCAATTGGGTTTTGGTCTGGTCCGGTTCGGTTTTCGGACCGTGAGCACCCCTAATAAGCCGAAATTATTAAGTCTAGATGGGGGATTTTATGTAGTTTTTTATAGTATAGGGTGTAGTTATGTGTGCATAGAAAAGGGTGGTGAAATATTGCTTAATTTTATATATGCATGCATGCAATACCATGCAAGTTTATATGGTTTATGTAAAACTTGTAAAATAAAATATGTAGACTTATAAATTATATTTATAAAAGTCATATAACACATATTTGACGTAAACTTATATTTGTTTAATGCCGGTTTACGTTTAAAGTTATTTTTTAGTTTACACGATTTAACTTAACGGCTTCACATAAAAGTAAATACGTAAAGGTTTTAAGTAAATAGTTTTGAGTTTATTTACGTAAAATGACCTGAAAATTTTGGATTGTCACAGGTTGGCATAAGAATTTGGTATGGGTTGATGTATATGAGGATATTTTACCATATAGTATGTTAGGTGGAGTAATAGTGTGAACCCTGATTTTCATATTCCACCACCGATTCCCCCAGGTCCTGAGCGAGATCTGTTTGACCGATTGGTAAACTTGACCATTTATGGGAGGCCAATATTGGAGGGCGCGCTAGTCTATGTTGGGCTTAGCCAGTGTTGGGAGCTAGGCACGGCCCCTGTGTTGTATAGGAATGGTCAGGATGAGTTGTTGTCTTTTCACATGTGTTCCTTTGTCTTTGTTATCTTTCATGGTTTGCATGATTTAACTGCAAGCTTTGTTTCTTTTGCAGCTATGGACATTTTTTCTTTGCTTATTGAATCTAATAATGAAGGTGTAGTCAAGATTTTTAAGCTTGTCATTCCTCTTGTGAGTCATGTTGCTATTGGGGGCCCTGCTCCTCCTCCACTCGTATTTGAGGGTGTTGTGTCGTAAGGCGATCACGAGATGAAGGATGCGGAGGATGAAGTTCCCCTGACTAAGCGTTTGAATAGGAAGAGAATCCTTCATGCGGATCAAGCTGGCGGGAGTGGTAGTGTAATTGCTGGTGATGAATTGAATACTTCGTCCACTCCGGTTGTACCTTTAAATGTTACCCCTTTAATGATTTTGTACCCCATTTTAGATGATGATGAGGCCAAAAAGACAGTTGATGTTAAAGCCGACGTTGCCTTTGGTTCCAAGCCTATCAAGAAGAAGAAGTCCAAGTCGAGGAAGATCGTTGACGATGCTTCCAGGGCTGTTGGGAGTCAGGATAGAGCTTGTAAGATTATGCTCGCTTTATTCCTTTTCCCTTTGTGATTTTTGCAAGTATTTGACTTTTAACTTGTTAATTGTGCTAGATGATCAATCAAGCCTAGGTAGTCAAGTCGCGCAGGGTGGAGTTCCTAGACCTCAGGGTGATGAGAGTGGTGTTGTGGAGTCCGTCTCCCCGGGTAAGATGCTTGTAACTCCTGAGGGTCCTAAGGATCATGCTTTTGTGTTTTATACCAGCTGAAGGCGATGTTTTCACCGTGGGGAGTTTTGTCAAGTCATACGTGGAGTCTATTATGCTTCTTGCTTGTGTGGCTCAGTTTCCATAAAGGTGTCTTCCTGATAACATTTACACTTTTGATCATAATGTTGTCGATATCGAGCATGAATATGCTTATCTTAAGGATAGGGTGGGATAAGATCACCAAGCCAATATTGAACTGGCCAAGGCGAGGAGACAGCTTATGACTATTCAGTATGAGAAACTTAATCTGGTAACTAAAGTTAAGAGTCTTGATGAGCATTTAGAGAAGTCTGGTTCATAAACTGTTCATTGCGAATCATACACCAAATCCAGTCTGCATTCATAAACTGTTTCATAATGTGTTGTAGCAATAATCGTGCTTTCTTCAACTGGACTTTCCGTAGATAAGGTTTATTAAAAAACTTGGCCACCCGCAAGTAATTTTCTTTCAATATTATTTTTCCCCTTGTGATTTAAGTGTTTTCCGTTTTAATTTTTGGGTATGTTTGCTTGAAGAAGGTGTGCTATTGGAAAACAACAGTTTTGATTGGTTATTTCGATGGCATTCTTCTTTACGACTAGCACTCGAGGAACTACGGGGTATTCCATACAGAGCAAATTGCTTCTTTGGTTCTATAAGATGCAAGGCTGATTGAATTGATGGACAAGTGTAACGAATGTATTGTAAGTAATTTTTTATACATGTACCTTTAATTTATATATATTCGGGTGCCAGTATTTGGGAGCACGTGAATTAGAAATTTCTTGGTTCGTGCTTTTGTAATGGTTGTTTGAAAAGGATATTCTAATGTGATGAGGTGTCATTTTATACACTTTTTCGAGGTCATTTAACCCCCTAAATCGTGCAAATATGCCCAAATTACGTACTTAATCGTTCCTTTTTATGTTTTTAGCACTTGGATGGCTTTTGGAGGAAATACACGTGACTTAGGCTCATTTGGAGAAGAAACGGACAAGACTACGACTCTACATCAAATCTCTTGAAGAATACGCGTACAGTGCGTGGAGACGGCGTCACATTTTATTGTGACAGTGTCATGGCTTACAAAGGACGGCGTTAGAGTTCGTACGACGGCGTCAGGATCCAACCGACTTAAAGAAGCCTTAGAAGATTCGGCGAGGCGACAGTGTCAGGACTATAACGCGACGCCGTTGCGCCCTTTTTCCTATATATACAAACTCGTTTTTAGGGTTTTAAGTGTGTAACTTTTGGGAACCAAACCCTACTTTTAGAAGACGATTATAGCTGCTATTTAGGCCATTTTTAGGGCGTCAAACCCCTCTTGTCACAGCCTTAATTACATGTTTTAATCAAGTGAGATCTCCTATCTTTTATCACTCAATATGTTTATGTGTTGTATGATTGATTATTGTTCTTCACTTTCTTTTAACATGCTAGGCTAGATCTTTTAGTATTTACTTATGATTGCATGATACTTAGTTTGTAGATCCTTTTAATGTTGCTTCTTGTGATGGATGTGCGCGTTACACTTTAGAAAACTAGCCATAAGATATTAAATTGGCATAGACGTCTTGGGAAACGCGAGTGTGTAAAAGGATACTATGATAAACTAGAAGGGGGGTTGAATAGTTTATCGCCTTTTAATTTAATGTATCATTTGTTTATAAAAACGTAGATTCGACTTTATGTGATCTCAATATGTGCACAATATGAACAATACAACTAAGCAAATAAATGATAACAAGATATAAAATAAATGTGTAAGACAAGAGATAAGAGTTAGAAAAATCAAACCACACCACAAGGATTTATAGTGGTTCGGTAATGAAGCACCTCTTCGCCCCACTCCACTCCTCGAGCACCAAACTCGAGAGTTTTCTTCACTATGTCAACAAACTCCCTTTAGGCAGAGAAAATCGTACACAAGTAACTTACACCAATTTCCAACACAAAGCCAAATGTCGAGTCCTAATCTTAGCTAGAACTAAACTATCACACACCTTGTATTTTGAGGACTAAAATACTAACCGCGCTATCAACTCTTCACTTCACCTAAACTCTAACACAATCACCCCGATCTAACTATACTTTCTATGATCACCATGATCTAACTATACTTTCTATGATCACCACGGTCTAACTATACTTTCTATGATCACCACGATCTAACTATTACACACAACTAAACAATATACACAAATGATTTACAAAATATGATACAATCGTAACTATGTTACGATAACACAAACTAAGCTATAGTACTTCGTAACTTGATGGTAGGAAGTATTCTTCTCTTGCACTCGATGATCTAAGCTTGAATCACTTGGAAACAAATGCTTAAGATTAAATGATCAAAGGACTGTAGGTGATGTATAAACAGATTTTAGACAAAAGAGAATGAGTGCAAAAGGTGAGAAAATCAGTGGAGAATAGTCTAGTATTTATAGGCAAGGCTGAGAGCCTTTTTGTCTAGCCGGCCCCTTTAGCTCATGTGTCGGCCCCCTTATCATTAAGGGGTCCGCCCTTATATTTAAGGGGGTCGCCCTAGGCCAGACGCTCCCTTTTTTGTCTTTTCCAGAGGAGGTGTTTTCTGAAACATTTCTAGTTGTTTTTTGGTAGAAATTTTGAATTCAAAATATTTATTTTGAATAAAACATTTCTTTTAAATTTAAAAATATTTTGTAAAAGTTATAAAATGTTTTTAACATTTTGTTAATACAAAGTAAACCGTAAAAACGTTTATTTATATTTTATGATCTCTCCTTTTGTTTTGTCGATAACAAAACATAAACCTATAAAGTAAAAACAAAATCTATTTGTTCTAAGCCAATAGTTTTTCTAACTCTCTAAAACTAATCTCAAATTACTCTTTGCATTTCTCTCATAACATATAAACTTATCATATCAACAAGTTTTTTCTAATATACTTCTTGTAAATAATCTTTTTCTCCAAAGTTATTTCCACAACAACGTCTTTTCTAAAAATCACAACTTTACTAGTCTTCTAAATATTTTACACATAAAGACCATATTCACATAAACATTTCTTTAAGTTATCTCTTTCATAAAAAAGTATTCTTCAAGATTATACATTACTTATGTTTAATCACTTTAAACTATCAAAGTTCTTACTTATTCATCAAAAATGAAAAAGGCTTTACAAATCCTCATATTATTCTTTAAGATTTTAAAACATAAATTCAGCTACTGTATTCCGGTGCCCTCTGGTTTGCAAGCCGGTGCCCTTTGTCAACAGCACCGGAAGAACTGGCATACAGTAACTTTGTTGGCTATAAATACCAACTCATTTCTCTTGATTCCACACACTTCTTAATACAATTCTCTCTCTAAATAATCAGTGTATAACTGACCTTCTATGTCTATTCCTCTCATGTTCTTTGTCTTTGTAGATCTATTATGAAGATATGTTGTCAAGTTAAGTACTTCTAAAGTATTATCTTGTCATACCATCTTACAAGCAAGGTCTCCACATCCACAAGACCCAAGCCACTTAATCTCAAGTTTCTTCTATCTTATCATTCTTATTATCCTTTCTATGAAGTGTAAAGTACTTAGGTGATGATGATGTAAGTGTAAATGTTTGGTACCTAGTAGAGGACAAACATCTTTGACGTGTTGTAAACCATATTATTGGTTAAACCATATCTAGATTAGAAATGGTGGAAGGGTGTTAGTATATTGGTGAATGGTTCTTTCTCATAGAACCCGGTGTTTAACTTAGCACCGGATAAAAGGGTAAGTAAAAGTTGTGAGGCTTCTCCGCCGGTTAAAGGAGTTATGGTGATTAGTGTATTCAAACTCTCGAGTAGGTGACTCGGGGAGTGGAGTAGGGCAAGGAAGGTGTCCTTGTAGCCGAACCACTATAAAAGAACGTGCCTTATATCCTTTGCATCCTCACTAGTGTTATTTATTTATATTTATATTCACTTGATAAGCATGTGGTGCGTCAATCACAATCATGAATACATCACATAGTCTAAACATCTTAGTTGCGGAAAAGTCAAGGCTTAGTACGTTTTAAGCTTCGTGTTTAGACTATTGCACAATGTACCCTTGATTTGATTTGGATATGCCTATGTGTTTAGGTACTTGTTATTTTATTGTGACTACTAAATCTATTTCACATTAAATCAATCATTGATGGACAATTAGATATAAAAGATTTACAAACAAACTTTTTGATACAAGAAAATTTTAAGGGAAAACGCATTCACCCCCCCCCCCCTCTACGTTTTCCACACAGTAAAATATACAA
The DNA here is from genome assembly GCA_026074375.1 of Tanacetum coccineum. Lineage (NCBI taxonomy): Eukaryota > Viridiplantae > Streptophyta > Magnoliopsida > Asterales > Asteraceae > Tanacetum > Tanacetum coccineum. The sequence continues at coordinate 19,270 of BQNB010059096.1, read as the reverse complement.
TTTAATGCAGTAAAATTTACATAGCGATGCAGTAAAATATATAATTTAATGCAGTAATGTTTACAATTTGATGCAGTAAATTTACACTGTGATGTAATAAAATTTACAATCTGATGATGCAGTCAAGTATAAAATTTAATGTAGTAAAATTTACACTGTGATGCAATAAAATATACAATTTAATGCAGTAAAATTTACACTATGATGTAGTAAACTATATAATTTTAATGCTGTAAAATTTACAATGTGATGTAGTAAAATATATAATTTAATATAGTAAAATTTACACTGTGATACATTAAAATATACAATATAATGCAGTAGAATTTATACTGTGATGAAGTAAAATATATAATTTAATGCAGTAAATTTCATACTGTAATGTAGTAAAATTTACATAGTGATGCAGTAAAATATTCAATTTAATGCAGTAAAATTTACAATGTGATTCAGTAAAATATACAAGTTAATGCAGTATAATTTCCACTGTGATGAAGTAAAATATACAATTTAATATAGTTTAATTTACAATGTGATGCTGTAAAATATACAATTTAATGCAATAAAATTTACACTGTGATGAAGTAAAATATACTATTTAAACCAGTAAAATATATAAATCGATGCAGTAAAATTTACTATGTGATGTTGTAAAATTTACAATCTGATGCAGAAGTATACAATTTAACGTAGTAAATATACAAGTTACTGCATTAAAATTTACAATCTGATGCAGAAGTTAATGCAGTAAAATTTACTGCATTAAATTGTATATTTTACTACATCACATTGTAAATTTTACTACATTAAATTGTATATTTTACTGCATCAAATTGTAAATTTTACTGCATTAAATTATATATTTTACAGTGTAAATTTTACTGCATTAAATTGTAAATTTTACTGCATCACATTGTAAATTTTACTATATAGTGTTAATAGAGTTTGATTCAGTTGTTCTTATATTCAAATGATTTTATATATTGTGATGCATCACAATTTATAAATTAGTGCATCATCATTTATAATAGTGTATTAGTGATCATTGAGTAATCCATAGTAATCAAAATAACTTGGTACTAAATAAACATTTATTATTAACAAGTAAAGTACTTAGTATTAAACAAGCACATATCAAAAGTACTACAAAAGATTTTATACATTATAATGCAGTAAAATTTACATTGTGATACACTAAAGTTTACCTTGTAATGCAGTAATATATATATTATGATACACAGTAGAAGAATAGTTATTGCATCATGGTGTTATTATTTAATGCGTCATGATGGAGTAGAATTACATTGTGATGCAGCAGATTCATACATTGTGATGCAATAGATTTTTACACTGTAAAGTCGTAGATTACATTGTGATGCAGTAGATTTGTATATTTTAATGTAGTAAAATAATATTGTGATATAGAAGATTTATACATTGTGATGTAGTAGATTTATTCATTGTGATGTAGTAAATTTGTAGCATTGAATTATACAAATATTTAAAAGAACACAAGTACTTGCATGGATTCAAATGTTTATAAATATTTACAGAACATCAATGTAACAGTATCTTAGTGTTTTGAAATATGATACATTATTTTTTTGTTCATTTTGCTTAGTGTATCATAGTTTTATATCTAGTGTATCACTTTTAAATGATACTGCATTATAGTGTTATTTTCTAGTGCATCATAGTTATAATATATACTTGTAACTCTCATAAAAACAACTACTACATCTATAGTGCAAATAAAGCAACTCAATGCAGGCTCCTAACTTTTAATTTCTTTCTATACAATACTCTTTATATATAAAAATAAATAAAAGAAACTCTCGGCCGCTCTTTATGTACAATCATATTAAACCTCTTGAGGAAAATCTAATAATGCAAATACCGATTTTACCATCATCCATCACCAGCTTAGCCGCAATCACCAACCAATGGCCTGGCATATCATGAGACCCACGAGACACCTCTTCAGTATCCACGTACTCTCTCATTTTAGTAGACCGGATTGGCACTGGTGGGCCGTCAGGATACACCCTCGAGTTCAATGTAGCTGGAAGCTGCTTTGGTGCACCAACAACTGACCTATGCTCGAAAGTAGAAGTAGAACTCAAGTTTGTGAAGATACTGGACTTTCGGCCCACTGATGGTGCACCGGCCCATTCGGTTTTCCTTATGCTGCAATGTGGGATGTGGGTGAAAAGTAGCCGCATGTGTAGTACGGTTTTGGGCCATTTTCCTTTGCTGACAAGCTAAGCCCCAGTTACAATAAAGACTCCCCCTAACCCGTCTTCTGGTAACCAGTTTGGGTCGTGTTTGACTACTGATGAACATATATTGAAATAACATTTCCATCTGATTGGTTCTAGAAATTGGGCGCTAGCATCGTATTCATCAGAGCCTCGCCATTGACATGGTCTACAAGATGAAGTAGTTGTATATGTCATTATATTAGGAAGGTTTGAGAGATGGTTCAAGTGAACTGCTAATCTGTTGTTTCGTTTTCCTTCTAAATATAGGCGTAGACCAATAATCGGTTTTTTGCTGCTCTGTAAAATAACCGTTGATAACGTTATGAAGAGAAGAAAAGACCAACTTTTCAAGATAAAAAAATGTTCTTTTTGACTTACTTGAGTTGTACTGACATAAATCTTAGGACCCATAAAAGCAAACTGAAGCCAAGGGTATGAAGTCTGTCTTTGTTAATGCCAAAGAGGTAGCTCACAATGTAGAGGTGCCCATTGTCTCGGAACTTGAAACTCCAAGAAAAACTGTAAATCTTCCGCTGCGGGCTTGTCTGAATTTCACAAAGGTCAAGTCAGAAACAGTTGATAAACTATTTTAAACGCTTAAAAGAAAGAGCTTTGTTTTTAAAAGAAGAGCCATGCAAACTTTGACTCAATTAAAAAGCTTCCTTTTAAGCTAATTATTTCTGTTTTCTCAACCCTTACTTACAGTGCGACTAAAGGAGGTAATTAATTTGATTAAATCACTTACAACGTAAATACAAATTAATTGCATGACTAAGAAATCCACTTCTAGGAACCCTGTTAAGGAGAGAGGTAATTGGTACAAACTTGAAGCGTACTACTTCAGGACTAGCACCCACTGTCTGGAGCCACTTGGAGTGATTTTTAGAGAAAACATCCCCGCCTCTTTTAGAACCATTAATTGTAAGTCCCTGTTCCAGTTTAAGGCATTTAGATAATCATCTGTTGTTTTCATCCTTGAACTTAACCTGAATTAAGCTAATTTATGTAATTGAAAGCCTTAGCTGACTTACATCTTTGCTTGAAGTTTCTATGATGTTGGTAAACTGCATAGTGTGTGACTGCAACATACGACTAAAAACTTCCGGAACCTGAAAATATATTTCAAAATTATATTTCGAAAGTAAACACAGAGCAAATTTTAAGATGTATAGTACTCCGTAATTCAAAAAGAAAATACCTTTTGTTTGCTATCTCTAGACTTCCTTTCAGGTAGAGAAGGACTGGCCCCATCAGAGAACATAGTCTCCGAGATCCTCTAAATAACCTCTAAGATTTGCGGGCGAAATAGTAGATGACGGTTTCTGTTTAACACATATAAAATCTTGACCTCCAACACCCATCCCTACTATAATGTGGGTTCCGTAAGTCTGAATAAACCTTCCATACATATACATATATGATAAGCATCAACAAGAAACCAACTCTAATTTTGATCAAATTTCAACACAGATTTATCTCAAGTGCAAGAGGACGACTACTTATTCTACAAGATTTTTCTACTTGGCTAATAACGCTGGATTCCAGTGAGTAGGAACAGCCTTCTGTACTTTTTCTCAGAGTACTAAAGGAGATGTTATAAGATGCAAATAATATAAATAGATCAAGTAGGCATCAAACGCAAGATGTTTGGCATCTGCCGCATCGGTTAACCATGCTCTAGTTATATCAAATAATGCATTGAAGTATCCTGAAGGGGCTTTTCTTTGTACCGATGCTTTTTGATTTAGTAACTCTGACATCTGAAACACGAATTAGAAAAATGAAGAATAAATTAGCATGAAACGACAATCGAAATTAATGTGTACAGATCAAAGTATATTCTTCTTTTAATAAAAAAATGATGATGAGAAGAAGAAAATAATGGTTATTATGGTTAACAATTTGATATGCATAAACATATGATTCCGGTTCAGCCAATGGGTGAAACACATAATTTAAAGTATGGTTTTCTAATGACATTTTCACATCGACGATAATTACTTTGCAAGGAAAACCAAATTTGGTATATCAAAAAGGCAACTGGCTGTAATAACAGCTATATGCTTTTGCTAGTAAACTTCATGGTCATAAGATCTAATCAGTGAATAGACCTTTTGATGATTGCAATAACAGTACCTTATTCCGGTGATAGCTCATCAACAATTCATCTCTCAACTTAAGAACCTTCTTTGTCTAGTGTTTGAAAAGGGTGCATCAACTTTCATAAACCACACCATTTCTTGCATCATTACCTTTCATTCCTTAAATGTGGCATCCTGCAATGAAATGGTTTGTGCATTAGGGTAATAAAATGATGGGATGAACATATATATTATATTGGCTAAAGAAAACATCAGATCATAACGAAATATTTTAGTTGACACACATAAAGTAATAATAACGACGAAACATAAAGTAATAGCTATATCATTACGTGGCAAGTTAAAAGGTGGTGGTGCCATTGGCAATGTGGTTGGGGGCGATGCAACAGGCTCTGCGCATTATACGTATAAAATTAGATTTCTAAATATATGCCAAAAGATTATATTACATAGTTTAAATGTAAGCACACCAGGTAATATGGACGGTGGTGGTGATTGGGGCATATAAGGTGGTACTTGAGATATAGACGGTGGTGGCACTTGAGTTATGTGGTGGCGCTTGAGTTATAGAGGTGCTAAAAGTATTTAGTATGAAAACATAAATCTAGTTTTTTTCACCCGTACTAAAATCAGTTTGTAAATTACCCAAAGTTGTTGGCGGGTAGGCGAGAGACTTGGTAGCAGGTCCTGGTTGAGGAATTGGTGGCATGATCACAGGAATGGTTGGCTGGATGAGTGGTGGACTTGGTGGGGACCCTTCTGGGATTGATTTTACCGGTGCTGCAAAAAGTTATCACATTTTAATACAAAAACTCTATTATATGTTGTGACAAAAACTTATAACATCAACCTCGATATAACTACTTCTAATTTAACAAAACTCGTATCAAGTTTGACTTTGTAAAAGTTACATTTGACCTCAAAAGTCAAAGCATACCTGCTGCATCTGATGGTACTACATTTGAAAGAGCATTCAAAGACGATGAAGGTCTAAGATGTATACTTCCTTCTGGCCCTAATGCTGACTCAAAAAGTACAGAAGCTGAAATGATATCAGCGAACTTAGGTTACATAAATAATTATGTATGTCCATGAAAAAGTCTAATGCATTACATTTTTTTATTAAAGAGTCATCTAAATAGATCTTAACACAATTAAAGAATGACGAATCAACTATTGTAATGACATTACAAGGGTTCCAAATCTAATGACAAAATACAGACACAAATTCCTTAAATTGCAACATAGTGATCAAATTTTTATTCCAAAAAGACATCCGACAAGTGTATATGTGCGCAAATATAACATACTATTTCCATTTTTCTATAATTAGCAACTTTCAATCTATATCAGTAATGCAGCTCAAACAAAGCCACAACAATAAAAAAAACCAAATCCCACGTAACAAATTCACAAATCACAAAATTTCCATCTTGGCTCATCAAGAAACTAGCTAAACTCAAATCCTAACATATCAAAATCCAAAATTTGCACAAGGCCAAAAAGGTATTAAAGTTACCTGAAGACACTTCAAGAACCAAAAAACCAAATATTATCACGCTGCAGTCGGACCTCCTCGATTACACCAGCACCAAGATAATAAAAGTGACGATAAAGCTCAAGCTGGGTAACCTGAATTGGAACAGAATATTCTTAATTTGAATAAAGCAGCATAAAAATGATAAAAATAAAAGTACGGATATGACATTGTTACCTCTGGGGCGAGATTACAAAAAAAAACCGTTGTATACTAATAAGGTACAAATATTGATTTGCTTTGCCATAACTCATCAGGTCTAACAGAGTAAAAACAAAAGAAAATTTCTGAAAAAGTTTGTAAGCGCACATGATACATATAAAATTTCAAAACTCACCTGAGAAAAATTAACAATTATAGGAAGAATATGTGCAACACAGTCCTCGGGTTTAAGCAGCTTCCCAAGGGAAGCACAACCCTCAACAGTTAGTAGACGAACATAATCTTGATCTGCACTTGGAAAGATATGCATTAGAGATATGCATTAGCACAAGGCCAACAAACAAGGGCTACGATTGTAAGAGGAAGAAACTATATGGTAGCTGCAATTTTGTATTCAAGAACTACGACCATCTTATACTATAAAAGACAGAAACGTTATAACTTCCAACACATGCTCAATACATAAATGTATATTTTTCAATAATTTATATATCATGAACAGTGCTAAGGAAAGATCAACGTAGATTTGCCATATTAGAAAACTAGTAAACAGTGAGTATCCATCCCAATTATTATCATCACATGAGCCCCAGTACAACAATATCTAACAGAGTAATAATTCATCTGGAAATTTGAACTAACATTCTATCATGAATGAGTGTGACATACAGCCATGGAGGTAATCTTAAACTATTCATACATCTCTAATTTTCATCATTTTTGCCTACTTGTATAGCTGTACACATTACTTTCACATGTTACACGAGTTTTGAGATTCCTTATACATCAGTGTTGTTGATTACATTATTTAAGGCCATCCGGTCATGGAATGGAAGTAGTGAAGAAACAAACCATTATCTATATGGAGGACTAGAAAAGTAGGCTATGTGTCATGTTGTAGATCCATATATTGTCATAACGCCATAACTCATTATAGTTTGGATAAAGACTATTTAATAATCCTTCGTATTTGATAATTTAATTATGAAATAAGGTACCTAGGTATTAGGTAAAAATGAACATCTTGAACTACTAAAATCATTGTTACTTTTTTAACTTAACAACTTAAAAGTACGTGTAGTAGCAATGAGCCAATGATGCTTGTTAACTGATCCAACAAGTGAATTTCAGAGACTTAAATGGAAGTTAGCTTTTAGCATCTGTCTATCGAGCGTTCTAGTGGTTATTTCTCACTTCCAAAGCAAGGCAATTAGTTGCTTTCAACGCTATTTACTACCCATCAGAAACTCGCCTGACATCTAAAACTTCAAACTTTAAACTTCAAACATATTAAGTTGGGAATGGTATCAGTCGCTTCTCCCTACATCAAACAAACATCTCCATTATCTAATTAAGTTTAGACACTTACTGCATCATAGTTTAATATTACTGCATCACAATGAAAAAAACTACTAAAATCAATTCAAAAGTAAACTAAATTATACCTAATATAGTGCAATAAATATGATGCATAAGTAATAACAGTTTGACAACTTAGACACTTACTGCAATATAGTTTTACTAACAACTGCGTCGCAATTATATTGATATCACTTCATCACAATTTTAGCAACAAATTCATCAAATGCGTATGAACAAGTGGTACATCACAGTACAAAACTGTCGCATCACAGTTATAAAATATCATGTCAACATTTTATCAAACACATGGTGTGCAGGTTCCTTATACACGTTTTTCATTTAGTTTTTCTCTCAAATTCGTTCTAGATGTAGTGAAAAACTTGATATACTCTAACTAAGTAACTAACTCCCAAACTTTGTGTAAGCGATTCATAAAATAACAAACCAATTGTAACTTTCATCAACAATTCAGTTTATCAAAACCAGATATTAAGATCGTACTATCATCGTTCGTAGATGATGAACTAGCTGTCCATGATGAAAACTCGCTATTAATAGATGACGAACAATCGTTATTCGTTGATGATGAACAACCTATCGAATAATTTGAGAATAAGGTGGAGAATGGTGGAGAATTATGTGGAGAAGATGGTGGAGACGGTGGTGAGAGCGATGGTTATCGGTGGAGAAGATAGTGGAGACGGTGAAGAGACGATGGTGGAAACGGTGGTAAGAAAATGTAATCGAGTGGAAGGAAAAAAAAGAAAAAATAAAGATTATATAGGGTTTGTGTCAAAAGACAAAAATACCCTTGTCTCTATAAAAATTAGGACGGGAGTGTTTGGGACACGTGGCAAGCTGGGTTTTTATCTTATCCTTTTTATTATAATATTTTTTATTTTACCCCAACTCTATATATGTGTGTGTATATATATATATATATATATATATATATATATATATATTATATAATATTTATTTATATTATATTTTTATATATATATATATATATATATATATATGATATAGGGTGGAGTTATAATAAAAAAGATGTTATAATAAAAAGGGTAGGAAGGAAACTCAACTATTAGATCAGATTTGACCATATTTGACCAGATTAAAAAGTGCTGTGTCATTTTGGTAAATAAAGCAAACTTATGGGGCAAATATGTTATAGTGTATATTCATTCCACACACTCAGATCTTGATCTAACTTTCTATCTCTAACTTTACACATTTTCTCTATCTAAAAACTCACACAGACAAACATATTTCTCTCTTAATTCACACACTTTCTATCTAGAAATTAACCAAAACCTTTTATATTTGTTGCATCATACCGTTGAATTATCGAATTGTTATCACAAATGACAATTGTTAATCCATCAAAAACTGAAATCGTTGATTCAAATCGTTATCATAAACATAGAATCATAATCGTTACTGCATCTACCACAATAAATCGTGAACGATGGGGATGACGGATATACCAAATATTTGATGGCCTCGTAAGTTATTTTTTGAAATCTATTTTTTTTATCAGTTAAAAAATGTAAGATCATAATTCACGCACTTATAATGTTATAGTTTTTGTGTTTTTATTGATCTAAGTATGTTATATTCAAAGTTTGATTGAAAGTACATCATGTTTTCTTAAACAAAATATATACAAAACATATTTAGGAAAGTTGCATACGAGGTGTTTGATAAAATGTCTCAATGAGACTTTATAACTGCGATGCACTAAATTTATAGTATGATGCAGCTTTTTTGAAATATTGATGCAATAGGTACATTTTTTGAACTCTAATTTTGTTAATGCATCGATTGTGTTTGTATGCTTGGTTATATGTATTATGCACTAGAATTTGAACTAAGATGCAGCAAGTTTTCAGTTGTCGCGTATAAGAATGAAATAGTTAAGTGTGGGTTGTTTTATATATGTAAATGTGACTGTATGCTTGGTTGTATATGCTCGTTGAATTATAGGGTAGCCTTCATAATGTGCGGGTACATTGCTAGTTTCATATAACCCGTTATTTATAAAGTTTAACATAAATTTGAATTTCCATACTCCTGTATGCATGAATTAGGAGTGTTTATCGATTCGGTTATCGATTTGTTTGTTTTAATAAGTTGGCTAAAAAAAAATTTCTTGGTAAAATCGAAAACGAAAGGAACCCAGTTTAAACTAGATTTAATCGAATCGAAAACCATATATAAATTTGGCTCGGTTTTTGGGTCGACCCGAATAATCCGAACTACATAATTTATAAAGTATTTTTTATAATCTATATAGATTTTTAACAAAAGATAATTCAAGTATAAAACGTGTTTTATTTATACTAGAAAAAATATTTTAACAACACAAAACTCTACACTTCTTAATTAACGAAGTAAATATTTTAGTTAAAAATATTTACACAATATTTAATCTAATAACTATCTATAATTATTTTTCTTTTAGAGCTCATTGTATTATTTTCATATTTGTATATATTATAAAATTATACAAAAGGCAGGATATCTGACCCGACCCGCACCCTCGACCGGCACTGGTTGACCCGACCCACAACCCGACCCATAACCGACAGTATTTTGTGGCAAAAATACTAATCCACCTTTTCTTCTCCATATGCCCTCTTCCATCATCTTCATTATCTAATACGTGTCTTGAAACCAACACACAAATAAGATCCCTGCCACTATTACAAGTTCCAGAAACCTCTCTAGAATAAAAATCATATTCATTCATGTCACAATTCGACTTCAAGATGCAGCGAAAACCACAAGGTAGTTTTTTTTAATTCAATATTTAAGATGTGATTTTGTTTTGCATGTACCAAAATCAATTAGAAATTGTATTAATTTCACTACACATATAGGATCTTAATTTGAGAAATTCAATTATTGTGATCGATTCAGGGCTTTCTATATTTTTGAAGGTTGATTTTCTAATTCTCTTTCTATGATTTTAACTTTTGGTTCTTGATAATAAATTAGATCAATTTTTGTTTTTTGATTTGTGTTAAATTTTGAATGCCTCATGGTGGAATAGGCTTTTGAAGCAAGAGAGGAAGACTCTAGCTTTTCGGTGAGGATGAATAAGATGCAAAAGGGTTAGTTTGCTTAAATGAAGTTTTAATGATTCTGATGGCACTCATAAACCCATAAACTTAAGATGACCCCCCTTTTTATTGTTAAATGTAAATAAATGAAAGATTTATATCATCTCAAATAAGCACTTTGAACTAACCAACTTGCTACTTGCTTATCAGTTTAAGCAAAAATAAGCCCAAATTAGTGTTTGAAAAAACTTTGTAGCTTGGACTTATGAACATATTTAGAGGGATTTGCATAAGCATCTTATCTCTGGCTTACTGAGAGGGTTTAGGATTATTTGAATTCTGCTTATTTTACATAAATAAGCCATTCCATTTATCTTGCCTTATGAAATGCAAACTCTAACCAGCCACCAGCAGCTTATAAGCTTTGATTACAAGATGTGAGATGTTTATGATAATAATATTAATAATGTTGCGCCAAACAATAAGATTTGAAAACAGGCCTTAATCCTTTAAGATTTATGGGTTTTGTTAATCGTGTTGTTCGGAATAATGGGTATTTTTTGATTGTATTGGCTTATTAAAAGATCCCTCCGTTATATGGGAATGGAAAAGGCTGAGTAGCATTAGGTAAAGAAACCAATGAACCTAATCCTTTGAGATATTCATTTATATCTTTGTATGAAAATCATAGCATGCCATACGTGATAAAAACTGATGACTTTAGAGATCTTATCGCCACTTGGCTTGCAGATAATGGATAGTGGAGAATCATTATTAGAGGTCAGCGTTGCATTATAACCATGATCGTACAAGAAAGTTGTAACAATCCGCATTTTCACGTCATTTTACGTCAAAAAATATTCATCTATTTATTTTAAACTTTTACGCGTTCACTTTTAATTTCAACCATTTAATTAAATCGCGTAAACTAAAAATAAGTATTCAACGCAAACCGTCATCAAGCAAATAAAAATTTACGTCAAGCAAGTGTTATATTATTTTTACGAAGATAATCATTAACTTTTCACTTTTTATTTTTTTATTGGTTAAGTAAACGTTTACGTTTCACAATAAATTACAATTGTGCATGCATATAAATCCTTAAACCCATCAATACTTAAACAATACTCACTATTATACCCAATACTTAAAAATTATATCAATTATATCCTAATTAACATTCTAGTCGTGTATATTTACACAAACACAAGTAATTAAATCAACCACTCCACTAACTCTCCTTTTACCTTAACTAATGTACCTTTTACCCATCATGTAATCCCTAAAACTATTAACCATTGTGTTAAGCCTCAAAAACTTCACATCTTGTCCTTTGACCTCTCTTTTCACGTCAAGACCAAGAGGAGACCAAGCCTAAGTGTGTTAATCACATCAAGCATGCATCTTACAAGGCCTAGGTACTTAATTAACCTTGAAACCATGCTATAAACCCTACATCAAACCGTTACCTTTGGATTACCATTTGATGGTTTTCTTAAGTAGTTTTACAAGCACCTTCACTATAAATACTAGCCTTGATGCAAGACTTATACATACACATATCATTTAGAAAGAAAATCAAACACTTCTCTCTTGTTTTCTCTTCATACCTCACGGCACAAAAAGGTTACAAGGAAGGGTCCATAGTTTTGATTTTAGCAACCAAACAAGTATACAAGATTAGTCTAAGGTTCATTCTAAGGTGTATGCAAGAAATGGTTAAGGTTTAAAACAAAGGTTTTTAAGAATCAAAGTTAGAGTTTTGCAAAGAAGAACTTGGGTTTGTAAAAAGGATTTTTGGGTTAGAGATTTAAGTTTGATTTGTGTTCACGTCTTCATTTACTCACATAAGGTCTAACAAAATCCCTACACTTCATTTAGTTACTTCATTTATAAACATTCATATTATTATTTTGTTACATAACCACTAGTAATATTTTATAAAGTTTATAAAATAAAAACAAGCTTGTTCATAATCGAATAAAACTTAACCATAATGATTAGGTGTTTAAAATGTGTTAGAATGCAAGTACATATTTTATACAAGTGTTGGTTAATTTATAAAATTAATTGATAAATTAATTGTCAAAAGTTTATTTATAAAGTTTATAAATAAATAATTATGAGGACATTCAGACATAAATTAATGGACATAAATTAGAGGACATAAAATATACAAAGGATGTTGTACTAATTAAATTAGAGGACTTGTAATAATTTAACTATGTCAAAGGTTTACAAAACAAGTTTTATAAATGTTAAATTCGAACAGTTTGAATATTCTGTGAAAACTCAAAATTTTATAAAATATATAAACTTAGGATTCAAATAGTACATTTCATAGCGATCCCGAATATATAAAGAACTTGAAAAACAGAGCTATAACGAAGGAGATATGAATTTTGCAAGATTTCGATAATTAAATGTATAAAAATATTTTTATACAAAAACAGTTTGTATAAACTGTTTCGGTACAGATTTTTATAAAATTTGTGGACATTTTATTATAATAGATTATCTCGTCATGATTTCGTACATATAAAGAACGCGTAAAACGGAGTTAAAACGAGAAAGTTATGAGTTTTTAAAGATTTCAAAAAGTATATATATTATTTCACAGCTTTTATAAAGTTGTGAAAAGCTGATGAATAACTGCAGAAACCGAAATCGGTGTTTTTAAGGGCTTTCAGGTTCGATTCGGCCAAAGTATAAAACTACAAAGTTGTTCGGAATGACGTTTTACTAAAAATATCAAGTTTTCGGATACTAGAAGTGTATAGATATTTAACTAGAAATTATAAAAGCTAGCTAACTTTATATTAATTTTTCTGCACTATTTTCCTGACATAAATTGTGTTGGTTCATTTCAATAAAAACCTTACAAAATTAATGTAGCATTACCTATATAATATATATACATGTTTTTAACTTTATAAATATTATTTTACAAAATAATTAAACTATTTATATAATGTCATTATATAAATAATAAAAATATTAAATCAAGCGTTATTAACAAATAATCAATTTGGACAAAGATAATATTTTTACAGATACATATACTAATATCAAGCGTGACTTAAATATTGTTTCAACTTTTGCAAATTAAACAAAAACTATTAGGTGGTGATTGATAACGCGTATAATATACTAATAATATATAATATTTCAACAAGAGCAATTAAGAAAATTCCCTAAGGAAAATTCACTCTTTAAAATATATATATATAATATATAATATACGTATCTTTACCGGAAAGTATGATTTCCCGGGTCGTTTTCCCAATGATTTGAGAAATTGAAACCTCGCTTGATATTGGATATTGAATTGAATGGGTTCGAAGATTGATTGGGTTTTCTATAACTATTTAATTAAAAACAAGCAATTAAAAAACACTTAAAGCACTTAACAAATAACGTGAAACAAATTAAATGCGACAATTAAGCAAGTAAACTAAATTTTACCCCTAAAAATGTAAACTAAATTTCTAAACCTAAGATAAGACAAAATAAAATTTTAGGAAAAAGAAAAACATTTTTTTTGATTATTTTTGAATTTATTATGAATTAAAAACTAATTTAATCTAATTAAATCTTAAAAAATAGCAAATTAAGTACTAAAAATTTGGAAAAATGATTTTTAAGCTTAGAAAAGTCTAAAATATTATGAAATCAAAGAAAACTATTTTTAACTATTTTTATTATTAAAATTCTATTTTTAAAGTTTAAAATAAAAGCTCAAAAATGAAATTTAAAATCTAAAAAGTGTAAAAATGATTTTACTGGATGTAAACCTAAAGCTATTTTTTATAAAACTAAAAACTATTTTTTTGAAACTTTTTTCTATTTTTTATTGATTATCAGATTATAACTTTCGAAAATGATTTAAAAATAAAATTTAAGCGGAAAAAATCTAAAAATTAAGGGTGAAATCATAAACCTAGCAGGAGCACAAGAAAAATAAGATAATCCATTTTGCTAAACGGGATAAATTTTTTTTTATTTATTATAATAAATTTTAAAACCCTCAAATGAGCTTATAGCTACGGCTTATTATAAAAAAGGGAAATGAAATTGTGTATAAGTATTAGATTGTGTATGATATGGATGGATGAGCTAATGTAGCAAACTGGTTAAGACGTGTGTGTTGTGTGTGGGAGGTCGTGGGTTCGAGTGTGGGCAACCCCTTTTTGCTATTTTTTTATTTTTTTGACTTTTAAGAAAAACTAAATACTAGAACTTAAAAAGGACACTAAAATAAGCTATTTTAATAAAAGGGACTTAAGCTAAAACTAACTAATAAGCTCTAAAACAGCTTATCAAAGCTGCTGTCACAGTAAGTAGGGGTTTGAGCTTATTTTCACTTAAATAGCTATATTAAGCTCAAATTAAGCTTAATTCTAAAAAGGAAAAGTGTTCTAGAAAGCTTATAAGTTGCTTAATCTAAAAATGAAAAGAAACCTAAGCTAGAAACAATTTTAAGCTACTGAAAATGATAATAGAACAAGCTAACTCAGAGATTAAGCTTAATAGCATAAAAACCAATTAAGCTCAAAAGCTCAATAAGCCATTTTAGACTTTAAGCTTTTGCAAACTAGAAAAACAACTAATGAGCTATGAAATTAAGCTATTAAAACAGTTATTACCATTAAGAAATCTAAAATTAAATCATAAAACTTTTACCCTACTATTTTTGGCTTTTGAGGATTTTAAGTGACTATTGACAGCAAAATTAAGCTAGGAAAATAAGCTAGAAAATAAAATTAAAGACTTAATCTATATTAAGCTATAACTAAACTTTATCCTACTTGAACCTTAAAAACTAAAACCTAGGATTATCTAGCTAAAAATTAAGCTAAAAGTGACAGTAGGAACTCCTTAGTTCCTACTGATGCACTTTGCTTAAGTGCAAACCAAGTAGTGCAGGTTACCTAAGGGTAAACCTGCACTTAGTCACACTCAAATAGAGTGTACAAACAAAATGCAAGCAAGATCTAAGCCTTTGAGGGCTTAGATCAAATTTTCACAAGCTAAAGGTTTAAGACAAAATGCCCTGGTGCTGGCACACTTAAAATAAGCCTAAACTTTCTAAATTTCCAAAACTAACTTATGAAAACTCATTTCCTATTGTTTTTAACTAAAATCAAAGCTGTCTCAAAAGGTATGAACCAAAACTATTGACTTTTGATAGTCAATTTAGCTTAATCCAAACACCCCTTTACCACTTTGACAGAATTGTGTAAGCTGTAAATTTGCAATCTACTTACAAGCACTAATATAGATTATTTTTAGCTTATAACAACCCTAACTAACATGAATTAACAACTAATTAAACAATAATCTAAGATTTAAACTAGTTTTCTACTATTTTTGGTTTTTTAAGGTTTTTAAGACAATTTTATGAAAGACTATGATCTAAACTAAGAAAATCAAAAACAGATAAGCAATCATAGTTATTAAGCTAGATAAAAGGTAATTAAGCACTAATAAGCAACTGAATAAGCAGAAAAGCAATAAGCAAGCATGTAAGTGAAAATTAAGCTAGAATGGAAAATGAACAAGAAATTTAAAGGTGAGACTTACTTTATCCTCTAGCTAAACAAGAGGAACCAAATTTGGCAGCTACAAGCTCCCTAGCTTATTAATAAGCTAGGGTATAAGTCCTTGGGGATCCTTCCCTTTTAGATCCCCCTTCCATAAGCTCAAATCCAACAAATTCCATGGTAAATGTAAGTTAAACTGTTTTAAGGTTTAGAAAGGATTATTTCTGAATTGATTAAGCTCTATTTCAGCTTATAGACTGAAAGAGCTTATTAAGAGCTTATTGAGAAAATTTGGCTAATTTAGAGAGCTTATGAAAAAGAGACTTGGAGAAATTAAGAACAACTGAATTTCATTAATAAAAAGCTTGCTTACAATACTTTAAAGGAATTTACAAAGATTAAAAACAAAACATTAAGCTAGGAATTTAAATTTAAGCTAAAACTAAAATTAAGGTGTGTGTGTGAGAGGTGAAGGCCTATTTATAGGCTGAGTGAGAAGCTTCTAGGCTCTCTTTCCTTGCTCTCCAATCCTTAATCCTATCCATCAAATCTTCTAATCATTGGGGCTTCAATTGTGGCCGTTTGATCATTGTGTGGACACTTGAAGATTGCCAGCGTGTCATTCCCTTTTGGATGTCATTGTGCCTCTTTTGTGAGTGTTTTAGAACAATAACCCATATGAATTTGTGCTTTCTCCATTATTGACGTGGCATGAGCTTGATCTAGAGCTAATGATTCTTTTGATTTTACCTTAATAACCCTGCCATTGTACTTGAGCTTACTTGAATAGACGTTCTTAGCCCTTAATTTGAGAAAGCCCTCTCGTTTTATCCATGGTAAATCGTAAGAAAGAAGATGAACAGTAACTAGGGCTTTGGCGCCTTTTTTTTAACTGAGTTGGGTAATTCAGTTGTATCTTTGAGTTATTTACACAAATAGTCCTTGTCTTTTTTTTCCTTTTCTAGATATAAACAACTTTCGGAAATTGCAAAACTAGCCCTTGTGGTTTATTAAAAGGAGAAATGGGCTAGGCTAAGTGGGCTTTTAATTAGGCTTTTGGGGTTAATAGGATCCGGGTAAGGCCCATTTGGGTCTAGGGACCATTTATGAATTTTTCTGAAAGTTGAGGGGCTTAAGTGGAATATTTTGGGTCTTGTTGACTTTTGTTGACCATAATTTGACTGGAGATGACTGTAGGTTTTAACTTTTCCTGGCTTTGCTTCTGGCTTTTGTTCACTCTTCCGTTCTCGTGTCCGTGCTTTCCTGTTTTTTGACTGTTTTCTTGTGATTTTTGATATATCCGTACCTGCACACACAAAACACAAATACAAGCATATTTTTGCCATTTGGTCTGTTTTGGGTTTAATTGGGTTATTTTAGGTACAAATGGATATGTGTATTTAACACTTATCACCCCTATAGTTATAACTTTGATAAAATGACATTTTCTGTCCTTTTAGTTATAAGTTTCTAAAAGTTATGATATATACCCCTTGCATGGAATACTTTTGTAAAACAAGTCCAAAATGCCATGAAAGCTTATTTAAAGTTTCTAAATGATTATAGCTTATTAATATAAGCTAAAATATGAAGGTTTAACTTAACGAAAGTTTAAAATAACGATTCGTTAAGCTAGGACTCAAAACGGGTCAAATTAGGGTTTCAAAACGAAAACGCGCGGGCTTTAAGTTCAAATTCCTTCATTAATCAATAAAGTGGTTATTTTAACATTAGTTAAGTATGATAGGATAGATTATAACAATAAAAAGCACAATTAAGCGTCTAAAAGATAACTTCATCATCCCCGATTTTTCACTTTTCCCATGCTAAGCTTAAAAACAAGATCATTGTTAATTACAAGTCATGACACTAACACTACTCATAAATACTAATTGTGTACTTACTTTTCCTCCCGCAAATCCTACTTTTGTATCTCAAGATTTTACTTAAGTCATATACCCGAAGGCTCTTTAAGACTTGTTTCGATACTTATTAATTCCAAAAATAAAGCGTAACGGTTAAGAACGCAATAATTAGCTCCTAGCCCTTTTCAAAAGATCAAATGTCATCAAGATTAAAGTCCACATCGAGGCAACCAAAATTTGGCTTTTATTAGGCTACTTAAGCAAGGCACCATTCATGTCATATACCCTAAGGCTCTTTAAGACATGAATGGACCAATCTTATTTGCACCATATACCCTTAGGCTCTTTAAGGCACAAAATAAGACAAAAATTAAGCAACATTATTGTACCTCAGTCCTTTAGAAGGCTACAACATCGGCCACGCCTCCGACAAGATGTAGCAAACATATTTCGACTTCGGTAACTTCCTCGACCTTTTAGAAGGCTGTAACATCGGTTGTGAGCCGGCAAGATACAGCAAACTTTTATCAGTCTCGGATTATTATTGAATTCTACTTATCCCATATACCCTAAGGCTCTTTAAGGAATAAGCAAAATATTTCTTTATATGATACATATAATATGCCAAATTAAGTATTCCTGATGTGTACTCATCCTAATCACAAAGGAACTAAAGAAAACTTCTATTAGCTAATTATTAACCAAAAAACCATACAACTCTATTTATTAAACATTTATATATAGAGGTGAAACAAGCTAATGGGAGAAAAAGCCACAATTAAAACTTATGAGCTTGAAAGAAAACCAACTATTCTACGTTTAATGTCATGACTTATAAATAACACTATCATTTCTTGTTCTTCGCAATTTAAAATCTCTAAGAAAGAAATTCGCGAACACTTAGCCATATAAAATCCAACTCGGCATATTTAAAATCTACTTGAGATTAGCACAAGTCTTCATTTACTAATGATTCAAGTCTAGCATGTTTAAAGTCTACACAAGACTAGCACAAACTATCATCATTAATTGTTAAGGGAGAAAGCTAGAACTCTACACGTACGATCGGGTCAAAAATTACTTTTTATTCTTACCAACGGAAAACCTACATTTGTGTCTTAACACTTATATATATATATATATATATATATATATATATATATATATATATATATATATATATATATATATATGTATATATATATATATGTATATATATATATATGTATATATATATGTATATATATATGTATATATATATATATGTATATATATATATATATATTTATATATATTTTTGACTTAAAAATTTAAAATTTTTGCTATTTTTGTGGGAAAACGGGTACGTGAGAACAAACAATAAGCAAGCA
>BQNB010059095.1:35000-37476 GCA_026074375.1 Tanacetum coccineum | reverse complement strand
ACAAGTTGCCTTTCTGATGTTGCTTCCTAAAACGTTATCTATAGAATAATAATCCACAATTCCTTATTAAACGTTATGGTTTGAAATCTACTTGTAATATCTATGAAACTATCATATTGTTTATACAATCGAGCGCTTGTCATATTGTTTGTCTACATTAGATAATGTTGTCCCGTACACAAGTGGGAGAAATCTTAAGTGTGTGCAAGGAACAACATATAACAATATGATTATTGGTTTTTTTTGACCCCAAGGTAAGAAAGCTAATAAATCTACTAAGACTTAAAGACTCAAGATGTTTGTTGCCCTATTACATTTAAATGTCAAGATATAATATTAAGCTACTTTAACTAATTGACTGCATGTTTTAGTTAATATAATTATGGTTAAATTATATAATCATAATTATGAAGTATTAAATTAACTTGAAATTACTATTAAACTCAAGAGTTTGCATTCATAATTACTTTAGTTAGTATAATTATGTTTGCTTATTGAGACATAATTATAAAGTCATTGTTTTTATCAATGACTCGTAACATGAAGTAAGTAGTAAACTTGTTATGTCTCCTTAAGACATGAACATAAAGTCCTTGAATCAGTTAAAGACTTGTAACATATATGTGACATGTTCTGTTTTCCTGAAACACATGAACATATTGTACTATTCAAAGAAATATACGTTATAGCATGTACTTGATTTTATAACACTTTGTATTCAATATGGCTCGACCCTAATTGGTAAGTATTTGACCTAAAGAGAATTAAGTTATCTAAAGAATTCTGATGTAGTCTCACAATTCCAATACTCATAGAACACCACATCATTATGGTATGTCTAATATGTTGAAACAAACTATATTCACATTGTTTGATTTCTGATAACTTTAACTGCTCTACCTCCAAAATCTATCAAGGTTAGAAAATTGCGTGTGTCATGTATACACTCAATATAGTTCCAACCTAGAAGGTATTTAAGATGATATCTATTCATGGATTGGGATGAATCCCATCATGTCTTGATTAAAGTTTTAAAATTTGTTAATATCTTATGAAGCATATTATTAACAAGCTAGAGATGAGAACTGTAAAATGTGTTTTGTATTTCCAAATTAAGAACAATTTATTATTGCTTAAATACTTGGTATTTAGAGAATTATCTCTTCTTACAAAAGTAAGTGGGATCATCTATAGATCTTGAAAATATTCAAAAACAAAATACATAACCTTATGAATTCACTTGCTGATGTCATACTAAGGTTAAACACGTAAATGTCGAACCAAAGTATCATGGAACTCTCATTCATAAATCCACAAGGATGCCTCATCAATGGAGTGGTTTTTAATATCAATGCTGAGGAATATAAGTTAGAGGGTCAATATAAACCTGCTAACTAATAAGATGTATTATCACATCTTGAATCTGATAAATATCTTAGAACTATGATGAAAAGATGCAGTCCTTAAAAGACAATCAATATTTTAAGATTTTGATTGATCTTTCACCAAACAGTAAAATGTGAGGTTAGAATGAGTTTCCCTTGAAGAAAGGCTCATAAGGACAAGATTGTATACGTATTAATGCCTAACTGATGATAAGAGTTTTAATCTTACTCAAGCAATTAACTGTGATTAAAATTTTCTTTTCTACACGCATTAATTATATAAAGACAACTAATTGTCATACATGTTTTCTTGAATCTAAAATATGGCAAATTAAGGTTCATAACTCTTTCCTTAATGATTACCTTTGCGAGGACGATGCACAATCAAAAGGGTTATGAGTCTGTATTTGGAACATGGCAATTAAGTTTTATAACTCTTTCCTTTATGATTACCTTTTGTGAGGACGGTGTGTAATCAAAAGGTTTATGAGTTCAAATAATATTTATAAAGTATACAAGATAATAGAATCCAAGTGTGGATTGGATCATGCATCTAGGAGCTGAAATTTTAAGTTTAATTACAATATGAATTTTGATTAAATTAAGATAACTCCTTAGTATACTTGAGTACACCTAACATCAAGTGGGAGCACTATGTTTTTTTCTCGAGAAAAAAATAATTCATAATGATGTGTTAACATATTGATAGGATATCTATTTCCATCTAAGAATAGATGTTAATCCTTGAGGTTGAATAACCCTATCACTTTGTTGAATTTTAGGAAAATTAAACAAACGACCTTGGAATTAATGTTTAATGATATAAACATATGTGAAAATTAAGTCCAACACAATGCAATACATCATTGAAGCAAGTCTTAAATGATATATTTCACTTGAGATAATTTAATACATGGATGGAAACCTTATGTTTTTAACGAAGGATTCATCATGTATATCTTATATTATATTTGAGACTGGTTGTTACTTTTGCACAAGAGCAAGATGAGCTAACAACAAAAGTATCTAATTGAGAGTGTTTAGATGACTAATAACAATAGTATCTAATTGAAAGTGATTTAGAAGATTGT
>BQNB010059095.1:20000-22500 GCA_026074375.1 Tanacetum coccineum | reverse complement strand
CACCAACCCCCCACCCCCCCTACCCACCCCCCCCCCCAACACCAACCCCCCACCCACACCACACCATACCCACCCCACACCCACCAACACAACCCCCCCCCCCAACCGCCCACACACCCCCTCCCCCCCCCCCTCCCCCCCCCCCCCCCCCCCCCCACACCCCCCACCCCCCCCCACCCCACCAGCCCCCACCCCCCCCCCCCACCCCCCCACCACAAAACCCCCCCACCCCCCAACCCCACCACACCCCCCCCAACCCCCCCACCCCCCCCCCCCCCCACACCACCTACCCCCCACAAACAAACAACCACCCCCCCCCCACCCCCCCACCCACACCCAACCCCCCCCCCCCCCACCCCCCCACCACCCCCCCGCCGCCGCCCCCCCCCAACCCACCCCCCCCCCCCCCGCCCCCCCCCACCCACCACCAACTACCCCCACAATCCACAACCCCCCACCCCCCCCCCAACCCCCCCCCACCACTCCCACACCCTCCCACCCCCCCCCCACCACCCCACCCCATCCCCCACCCCGCCCGCCCCCCCCCCCCCGCCCCCCCACCCCCCCCCCCAACCCCCCCCCCACCCACCACACCAACCCCCCACCCCCCCCCCAACCACCCCCCACCCCCGCCCCCCCACTCACCCCCCCCCCCCCACCAAAACCGCCCCCCCTCCCCCCACACCCCCTCGCCACCACCCCCCCCCCCCCACCCCCACCCCCCCCACTCCCCCCCCCCCCCCCCCCCCCCCCACCCCACCCCCCACCCCACCCCACCCCTCCGCCCCCCCCCCCCCCCCCACACCCCCCTCAACCCAACAGCCCCCACCCACCCGCCCCCCCCCCCACCCCACCCCCCTCCCCCCCACCCCCCCACCCCCACACCGCCCACCCCCCCCCCCCCCCCCCCCCCCCCCCATCCCGCCCCCCCCCCCCCCACCACCCACCCACCCGCCCCCCCGCCCCCCTCCCAACCAACCCCCACCACCCAACTCCGCCCCCCCCCCAACCCCCCCCCCCCCAACAGCCCCCCCCACCCCCCCCCCCCCCCCCCCCCCCCCCCCCCACCCCCCCCCCACCCACCACCCCCCCCCCCTCCCCAACCCCCAAACCTCAACCCACCCCCCCCCCCGCCCCCCCCCCATCCCCCCCCAAAACCCCCCACAACACCCACCCACCACCCACCCCCCCACCCCCAACCCAACCCCCCTCCCCCCCAACCCCCACCCCCACCCCCCCCCCACCCACCCCCCCCCCCTCCCACACCCCCACCCCCACCACCCACCCCCCCCCCCCCCAAAACCCACACCCCACCCACCCACCCCCCCACCCCCCCCACCCCCCCCCACCCCCACCCCCCCACCACCCCCCACCCCCCCCCCCCAACCCCCCCCCGCCCACCCCACCCCCCACCCCCCTCACCACCCCCCCCACCCCCCCCCCCCACCACCCGCCCCCCCACACCCCCACCCCCTCCACCCCCCCGCCCCCCCACCCCCCCCCCCCCCCCAACCCCCACCACTCCCACTTACCCCCCACCCCCCCCCCCCCACCCCCCCTCAAACCCCCCCTCCCCCCCCCCCCACCATACCAAAATAACCCATACCCATAACACCAACAACAAAAACCAAACCAAACACCCACCCGAACCTAAAAAACCACAACCCAACCAAACAACCCAAAACCCACACCACACAACCCCCACAAAAAAACCAACCCAAACCACAACAAAACAACAAACACACAACCAACAAAATTACACAAAACAACAAACAAAAAAACAAAAAAACCACACAACCTCCCCCAAACCCCCACAAAAACCCTCCCAAAACAAACACAAAAAAAAAAGAAAAAAAATCCAACCACAAAACAAAACAAACACAGCCGAACCAAACAAACATCAACAACAAAAAAAAAACAACAAACAACAACACCTAACCAACACCCAAACACCACCCACCACCCCCCCCGAACATCCCACACCCACCCCCACCACCCACACCTACAACGAACAAAAAAAAAAAAACCCAAACACCCAAACACCCACCCCAACCCCCCCTAAAAAAACCAAACACACACACAACAACAAACCAACACCCAACAACAAAAAATCCAAACAACAAACAAAAAAACCAACCAACGAACCCCGCCACCAAAAACACTAAAAAACCACAAACCACGACAACAACCAAACCCCACCCCACCACCAACAACCAAACCCCCCACACACCCACCACACCCCCCCACAACCGAAACCACGAAAACACACACACAACAACACAACACTCAACACACCATCCACTCAACACAACACAGCCCCACACACCCCACCAAACCAATTATAATATCAACCTCCCCACACAACCCCCAACCCCACAACCACACACCCAGCCCAACCACACACCCAACACAGCACACAAACAAAAACCAACAAAAAAAACCACAACCACCAACAACCACCTCAAACCACCACCACAACAAACCAACCATACACCAATCC
>BQNB010059095.1:0-10000 GCA_026074375.1 Tanacetum coccineum | reverse complement strand
CCCACCCCCCCCCCCCCCCACCCCCCCCACCCCCCCCCCCCCCACCCCCACCCCCCTCTCCCCACCCCCCCCCCCTCCCCTCACCCCCCCCCCCCCCCCCCCCCCCCCCCCAACCCCCCCAACCCCCCTCCCCCCCCCCCCCCCCCCACCCCCCCGCACCCCTCTCCCCCCCCGCCCCCCCCCCCCCACCCACCCCCCCCCCCCGCCCCCCACGCCCCCACCCCTCCCCCCCCCCCCCCCTACCCCCCCCCCCCACCCCCCACCCCTCCCCAACCCCCCCCCCCCCCCCCCCCGCCCCCTCCGCCCCTCGGCCCCCCCCCCCCCCCCCCCCCACCCCACTCACCCTCGCCCCCCCCCACCTCCCCACCCCCCCCCCCCCCCCCCCCGCCCCCCCCCCCCTTCCTCCCCCCCTCCCCCCACCTCCCCCTTACCCCGCCCCCCCCCCCCCCCTCCCACACCCACACCCCCAACCCCCCCCCCCCCCTCCCCCCCCCACCTCACCTCCCCCCCACCCCCCCCTCCCACCCCCCCCCCCCCCCCCCCCCCCCGCCCCCCCCCGCGCCCCCCCCCCCCCCCCCCCACCCCCCCCTCCCTCACCCCCCCCCCGCATCTCCCCCCCCCCCCCCCCCCACCCCCCCCCCCCCCGACCACCCACATACACATACCCCCTTAAACCTCCCTTACAGACCCGAAACTCAAAAACCCCATAAAAAAAAAAACCCCCACAAACCCAACCGCCCCAACAATCACCCCCCCACACCAAAACCACCCAAAAACCAATCTCCACAACTGAGAACAAGACAAGCCCCAATCCAGCAATGCCAATCATACCCCCCACACCAACGAACCAAGGCCAACCTTCCCACCCAGATTGCAGACACAAACCACCCAAGACGAATAAAATAAACAAAGACCCCCAAAAAATACTAACTCTCAAAAATACACACACAGAATATACTGATACAAAAACAACAACAACAAAACGACAGTATACTTACCATTATATCATACATAAAATATAACTTAACTTCATACAAAAAAAAACAATAACATCCATACCGGCGTAAGACGGGCCCATATAAATTTTATAGTGTAAAAAAATCATAAAAACCTGCACACACTTTGACGAATAAAAAAGACAATCCAAATACCTCTTCCCTTATGTTTGAAACCATTTATAAACCCTGAAATTGGGATTAATCATCGATTGATAATCACATATCGAGCGAGTTAGGCGTTTTCTCATCTTGGGTTTTTGAAATTTAGATTATGTTATTCTTCTCTTCAAAAAGATTCCATTTCCTTTCTGTAAATCCCTGCCTCCATTAAACCCTAGCTATTTTCGATTAAATAGATCTCCCTTCAAATCCAAAGATGGTAGCATATCGTTCAAAGAAGATGAAGTTGTCACAAGATCGTCGACTTCGAAATTTGTTACAAATTTTTCCCAGACTCCTTCTCTGCATAACTGATCTATTCCACTCATGTAAGCAAATATGGACACGTGGATCGATTCTTATTTCCAACAAAGAAGGACAAAAGATGTGGTAAGCGATTTGGATTGTTCGCATTATAAAATGTCTTAATGTGGAGAGATTGGTAAATAACTTATTGTATCGATTTTGGGTAGGTTGAACGAAATTTCCATGCAAATGAGCAAATAATCAAAAGAGAGTACTTTAAGAGGAAGTGTAAACGTGGATAAGACCTATGATGAAATCGAATAAAAGGAAGTATTGATTGGTCTCATAAGATGTGGAAAAAACAGTTATTGAAAATTCAATTGTGACTGGGTGAAGACAAGTCAGAATGCCAAAAAAGATAAGAAATCTAACACCTGCGATTAGTCCCTTAGAAGAGTATTTGTTGAATGTGAAGGATCTCACTTTGTCGTTTGATGGCAGAGTCAACGAGATGGCCTCTTTAGTCAATCTTAAGAAGGCGCTTTGTAATGAAGGTTAAGATGTTGTTAAGAGATAGCTATATGGGAGAAATTTGGGTATTCTATATACTAGACTGCAAGGCAAAAATATTCATTTAGGGGGAATGATGGTGTGGGCTCTGGTTTTCGTCATAAACAATCTTACGCCGAGCTTTGTTCCTGAAGGTAAGTGGTTTGGGTGGAATTGGACGTTGTTCCGTTTAAATTCTTGTCGGGTCCTACTTTCAAACGTATTGCTGCTAAATGGGGAGATTTAAATTGGATTGTTGCATGATAAGATGAGTCAATCTTCATACCAAAAGAAATTGCAATTCTTTCTAAGTTTGTTGAGCACATTCACAGAGAGCTTCAAATTGTTTTTCCGGGTAAGGTTTTATGGGTAGCGCGCAAAGTGAAGTTCAATGGTGGTTGGCGGGGACTAAACTGAATTTTCCCGAAGAGATGAAGAAGACGAATTAACATTAGAGGATAACCCAAAAAATTGATGCAGAATTAATGATCTCTAGCAAAAAATTGGGCATTGATGAAGAGTGACTTGTGGATGGCTTGAAACACTGTTTGAATCACCTTATGATCAGAATGACCAACACTCGGAAGATCCTTTTGTTATAATACCTCCTTAAATTGAACAAAGAAATTATCGACTTGGTACGAACATGTTACTGACAGAAGATCATAGTTTTCTCATCCGCCGGGTTTCACTCCGGAGAGGTTTGATTGAAGGTAATGACTGTTAATCTTGACATGAAGGACCACGGAGAAAAATGAATAGAGAATGCCAATTCGTCTTGTTAACCTTGAAGATGGTAAGAGATAAATCGTGAGTCGGTAAACAAAATTATAACATAATCAAAGCGTTCGGGTCACACTAAGAACTCTGTTCAGCCAGCGAACGTGGGTTCTATATTAAAATCTTTATGGAGGAAGTAGAAGGTGGCCAAACTAAGAGTTATAACATGGTTGGGTGCATCAAGGATATCAATCAGATCATTGAATCCCCAAGGAAATTTAGGTATATCTATGAATTTTATAGTCATTTGAACGTTCAAAGGACGGCCTCGCCAAAAGGCCAAACAAGCTGGTTAAAAGGAGTTTGTGTTAAAAATAAAGTGATTTTGGTGGTCTTCAAAGAAACTAATATGGTCCCCTAATGACTAAAGTAGTGTGAGGTCTTTCTGGGGTAATTCTAATTTTGAATTATGTGCAAAGTGAATTTCATTGGTAAACTCGTGAGGGATCTTGAGCATTTGGATCCTAATTCTTTCGTAGGAGTATCATTTACGAGATCGGACTATTTTGTCATAGTATCCCGGGTGTTTGGTTGAAATCATGGATTGATCTTATGATAGTGGTTGTATATGCCCACAAGAGTGCAAAAGAAAAGTGTATGTTATGGGATTAATGCTCAGTGTCGAATCAATGTGTGTAAACTTGGTTATGATGGGCCGACTTTAATGAGGTGAGATATAAATGGACATAATGGTTCGAATATTGAATGCTCACGACGCTTGAATTTTCAATTCAATCATATACAACCCGCGGGTCCCTTTATGAAGTCCCTTTTAGGAGGAGAGAGAATAAGAACCTGGTGTCCTAAAACTGCAACTATAAATAAAATGAGTAAATGGATCGATTTTTTGATTTCCCGAAAATTTATTGTTGAGCATAGTTTCATAATATCACAGCTATACCGTTGGAGCGGTTTAATTTCAGACTAACGTTCCTATTTTTATTACGTAGTCAGGTATGTTACGGTCCACTCCTATTCGATTCTATCGTTACCACTACTCTCTCAGCTGGCTGAAAGTTGATGGTTTATTTAGACAAGATGTTAAGGAATTCTTGGAACGTTGAGCTCCTTTAACAAGAAAAATGTGTCATCCGGAAACTTCATGGATAAACTTAAATTTCATTAAAAGCCATATTCGGCCAGCTGGCTCTCTATTCCAAAAGGTCGAATATCGCAAGGTGTAACTATTTCTATAAAGATGTAGTTGCTTCTTGTGATGAGGTTATATGATAAAGGAGATTTGCTCGAATAGTGGTCTAAAATCCATAAACGTAAACGAGATTCTCAAACGAGATTCAACAGGTAAATAATATTCAAGCTTCAGAAATTGCACAAAAATCCAAATATAAAATGGGCTAAGTCGAGGAGATGAAAATTGTAAAGTTTTTCATTGTGTATGCTAACCAAGAGCGCAATCAATCTAATATTCGGGTATTAATGTTGAATGGGACGTGGGTTCGATACCCGGTTTTAGTGATGAAGCGTGAAATCTTTGAACAATTTCGGGGTAGTATTCGATAAACCATCATGAATCGGCATGTAATGATACCCCCTTTTCCTGTCTCCCTAGTCGATTGAAATCAGAAAGTAGGATATGGAACATACGGATTTTCCTAAATAGGAGGATAAAAGGGGCAGAGGGTGAATTGCGGCGTTGAAAGTCTCCGTGTCCGTAATGGTTTTTCATTTTAGCTTTACTGTTATTTATGGCAATGTGATAGATAAGGACGTGATTCTAGGCTGATTTGCTAATTCATCATTGTTCAAGTGATGAGAAAACTACCGGTAATGGTGAATGAACCTCGAACATGAAATTGCATTGATTCCTAAAATCCTTGATGCAACATGGTGAACGGAAATTATTACGTCCTAAACGATTTATGAACGGTGAGCTTATACAAATTATTGCAAAAATTACTTGGCTAACCGATTATTTAGGTGTGCTTGGAGATCATGTCAATGAGTTATCAACAGCTTTATGTGCGGACAACAAATCCAAGACGGTCCATATTATTCTGATGATGTTTCTTCAATGGTGACGTAAGGAAGAAAACACGCACTAAAATTCAAAAGTATGATTTCGATAAATGCATTTTGATTCGGTCCGCTGAGAATTCGTGGATGATGTGTTAAAAAAAATTTGGTTATGCGTGTGAAAGATGGAGAGCTTGATACAAAGTTGTCTTAGAATCATCCTCGGGGTCCATCTTGACAACGTGTCAATCCTAACTGATGAATTTCAATTTTTAATTAGGTCTTAAAAACAAGGTTAACCTTTATCCCCTTTTTTTATTCATCTTATATATGGAGAGCTGAAAATTTCTTTCAACGTGTGGAAAGATGCTTCGGGTTTTGTTTACGGGATCAACATACTTCCATGTTAGATTCGTCTCATTTTTTTTTATGCGGATGTATGCAATCTTTTCTTGGCCAATGGAGTGAGCTCAATATCGATTCGTTAGTTCGAGTTTTGGATTGTTTTTTCCGGGCTTCTGGTCTTCGTATTAACATGTGTAAGAGTAAGATTATGAGTGTTAACGTTGAAGATGGGATGGTTAAAAACGCGGCTTCTAAACTTGGGTGTCTTGTCCTTAAGACTCTATTCACTTATTTGGGTACGAAAGTTGGGGGAAATATGTCAAGGAAGCAAGCTTGGAAAGAAGTGGTGGACAAGGTGTTATCTCGCTTCTAGAAGAGAAAGATGACTCTCCTTTCAATCGAAGCAGACACCTCTTCTTAGTCCCGTGTTAGGATCTATGTCAATCTTCCATATGTCCCCATTTTAAAGGTTCCCTCAGTATTCATAAATCTCTTGAATCTATTCGTATCCCCGGTTCTTTAATGCCAAGGATCCGAAGAGTAACAAAGCTTCTTTGTGGTAAAGAGGAACAAGGTCCTAACACCGAAGGATAAGGGGGTATTAAGAGGTTCAAGCTTGTTTGCCTTAAATATATGTCTCATGCTCAAGTGGGTGTTGGCGTTCAATTTCTCAGAAATGTTCCTTAAGGACTAAAGTGATCAAGGCTAATTTATGGGGAGGACGGGAATTTGAACAATGATGTATTCTGGTAAAGTACGAACCTTCTGTACATCGATAGTTCACGAAGTAAGGGGTTACAAGGTCGGGGTATTAAATAGCAGATTTACATCCGAATGAAGCTGGGGATTGGTGAGAACACGCGGTTCTGGTTTCGACAATTGGTATGAAAGGCGTGATCAACAAAGAGCTGTCCCAACGTATGTTCGCTCTTGAGTTGAAAAAGAATGCTACTGTTTTTTTCGAAATTGAATGCGTCAAGTTTAGATAACTCATTTAGATGAAAAGCGAGAAGATGGAATTGAAGAGATGCACGTAACCTTTGGCTGCTAATTTCTCGAATGACTCCACTCTGTTCCTTGTGAAGATCCGTTACGTATTTGGAACGATTAGAAAGTGATGGGTTCTTATCGGTGGCTTCATTCGAAAGGAGATCGATGGGAATACGGTTTTCAGGATGTTAGTTTGCCGACCATGGTGTTAAATCATGCCAATCAAGGTGAATATACAAAGATTGGAAAGTCAAATCTAACGCGCTCCCAACGCGTTTTAATATCTTTCGTCGTGGAATGGATATTGATTCGATTGTTTGTCCTATTTGCAATGCCGGTGTGGAATCGACTAACCATATTTTCTTTCAATGCGTTGTAGTGAGACAGATTATGCGTAAGATATTCTGCTTGGTGGAAATATCACTATTCGGATGTAGACTCATTACTGAGGATGACGAGTTTGGTTGTTCTTCTATTCGGATCAAACCATTAACTCCAAATGACGATTCTTGAGGGTGTATACTAATGGTTTGAGGTGGTATATGTGGAACTTTTCTCACAAGCTTCTTTTTGATAAGAAGATCCCTGAAAAGACGCTGATATTTGATAATTTAGTTTCTAGTTCTTTTTATTGGTGTAAATTCAGATGTAAAGCGTCGTTCAAGTGAGACGATTGACTTAAGAACCTTTATATTGTTCTTGTTTGATCTAGCTCCTTGCTAGTGTTTTAATAAATCGCCGTTAAAAAAAAAGAATGCCGTTCGACTCTTTTAATATCTCTTCCAAAGCATCCCTTTCTAATTAAACTATCGTCATCATACCATCTCTAGGCATCATTATCACAAGTTTCTGTCTTGGATGATGAAAAAGAGGATCTTTTAAGTGTTAGAAGCTTCCAACAAGATAAAAACATATCAAAAAAAACCCTCCCAAATGGCTACAAGACAACTTGAATTAAGATGGGTGGGCTTTCCAATTTCAAATGACTTAAAACAAGGAAAGATATCCGCGCGTTGCTGCGGGCATTAATTTTTCGCGCGTTGTTGCGTGGCGTTAATTTTATTTTTTCACGCATTGTTGCGAGGTATTTTTTTTTATGTTTAATAGTGTAAGTTTATTTTTCCCGCCTTACTGCGGGGGTTAATTATTCGCGCGTTGTTGCGTGTCATGTATTCTTAATTTTTTCCTTTAATTTTGTGCGAGTTTATTTTGTCGGTCTCTTATTTAATAGTGCGGGTTTACTTTTTCAGTATCATGTTTAGTAGTTTTTTTTTGGTCTTACGCGTTGTTGCGTGGCGTTAAAATTTTATTTTTTTATTATTTTTTTTTTTTTTTTTTTTTGCGAATTAATTTTTTTGGTCTCATGGTGTAAAATGACACTGTTTAAGTCAATTCGAAAATGTTACCGCGAATATTTTTTTATCTGAATGCGTCAGTACTTTTGTAATATTTTTTTCCTCCCTATTTTGTGTGAACAAAAAAAAATTAATTGAGCCGGCCCAAATTTTTGAGCTTCTTTTTGACCCAGCACTATAGCACTGTAGCTATGGTGCTTAAAGAAACAGTAAATGCAAAGTCATCGGATCTCAAATGATAATATATATAATCCAAAATCCAAACACATGACAACACACCCATGCCCATTTGACATTGATTTCTTAACACCCCACCCCATCCCATGCCATTTTTTTTATTGGGATTAATTTAGAGATATTGATTTCTTAAAAGTTAGGGAGTGATGTTAAGTCCATCGGAGGATAGGTGGTCGTGGGATTTAAATGGGTCGGGGGAATTTTCAGTTGCTTCGGCGCGAAGGTATATTGACAACTATAGATTACCAGATATTTCTTCCAAACCAAGAATGAGACTTTTTGATAGATTTTTCATTGTCGGTCTGAAATTATGTTGTACAACCAAATAGAAAAACACCGAAGCACATAAAATATTATAAATTAATAAAAATGGTTTTCTAGCTATTCATTGATGTGTTTGGAAGACGGGTGTTGAATCTTCGAAACATTTGTTCTTTAATTGTAGTGTTGTTAGAGCTATTTTTCGGAGGGTTTGTATTTGGTGGGATGTGAGTTACATGGAGCTTGATTCTTTTGATGAGTGGATTTCTTGGATAACTAATTTACGGCTGCCTTCTAAGCATAAAAGATTATTAGAAGGGGTGTGTTATGGTCTATGGTGGTTCATTTGGGCTTTTCGGAATAAGAAGATTTTTGGCGTTGTTCCTTCTTCCAAGGCGAATATTTTTGATGATCTAGTGCTCTCGTCTTTCTTTTGGTGTCGTTATAGATGTAAAGCTACGTTTAGTTGGGTGGATTGGTTAAAAAATCCTCACCTTGTGTCCTTGTAATGTTCTAGCTTCTTGCTAGTGTTTTCTTTTAATAAATTCGCCGTTCAAAAAAAAAGTTTTATTTTACGTACATTTATATATATTAAGTACTTTATTCTAATGATGTCATTTATCTATTTTTTGTATAGACCCCAAATGTGATAGGCTTCGTCTTTGGAATAGCACAAATGATATTGTACATGATCTACAAAGACCTAAAGAAGCAAATGAACCCAATTCAAGCAATATGTAAGCAGTGCGCACCAGAACAAAGAGTCGTGGATGTGAGGTCATATTTGGAAATGCAAGAAAAACATCAGGTGGACTTAGGTGCTTTGTTGGGAGTTCAAGTGAAGCCTCGGGCGAAGCTAGAGGTGATAGTGGAAATACAAGAGGATTCGGTGGCCAGAGATGAAGTTGTCGATGAGAAAAAAGAAGATGTGGCTAAAGTCTCCGTTGAGTTAGACGGAGAAAAGACTATCATACCCTCGATCGTTTAGAATATAAATATCAAGTAGAGAAATTGGCTAAGAGTTGCTTTCACCCGTCGTGGGTAGGTCAGTGACCAGATTTCTATTGGAATCCATAATCAGGCCCTCCTGAGACGGAGTTTGTTGGGTTAGAGGAAGGAATGTCGTATGAAAATGTTTTTTACATTCTGTCTATTATCGTTATCTTTTTATGGTGGAATAAACTCTATTTGGTATGAATGATGATGTTTGTTTTGAGGTTTATACTTTTCTTATTTGGTAATCATTGTTTTCGATCTATTGGTCGGACTAATCCACATGGTTTGAACTCACTGCCACAGAGACTTAAACCAAGTAAAAACCTTCAGAGAGTTGACGTGACCATTTCAAAGTTCATACATTATTTACTATGCAATCTGTAACAAAGATAATGCACATGTATTGTGAATCCGGATCGATTGAGAAGGATTTTAGATTGAGAAGGTTGAAAAGTTATCTTAACCATTAATATCATTAAATCAAAATAAGGGTATGTTGGGTATTTCAGGATTTTATTGCCATTTTCTATACGTTTTTCTTTTCAGCTCCTATAAAATCTCTAAGAAGTAACTACCATATTAATTATGTCACCACAACACTCATTTTTTTCCTTCCCGTCCATCATGATCAGTTTGTACATATCTTTAAGTATTCATGCAATAATAGTCACCTATTTTTGTATTTTAAAATAATTCATTAGTAAGCCTACAAACTGATAAAGATTCAAATTTTGTTATATTAGCGTTTTATTGTCAATATTGAATCACTAGAATCATTTTGGTAATATCCATCTCGTAAGTGATATAATGTTATACCAACGGGCATTTGGTCCAATGGTATGGAGGTTTTACCCTCTTAGGCAAGGTCTCATGTTCGAGTCTTGTCAAGGGCGATAGGGGTTTCCTCTCGCGTGTGTAAAGGGAAGGGTGTCATTGCCTTCTGGGCTGGACCCAACCTGGTTGTGTGGGCTCGCTACGCCTTCTGGGCTAGGGGTCATGTAGCCACAAATTGCCGTTCCAAAAAAAAAGTGATATAACGTTATATTGATATAAATATGAATCGTTATATTAATATTGAATCACAGTACATTAGTGAATCATTATTGTGTG
>BQNB010059094.1:0-37476 GCA_026074375.1 Tanacetum coccineum | reverse complement strand
GAAATTCATAAGTTGTAATTATAAGTAGTCTTAGCATCTTAGCTCGTACTTAATGGTGATCTTATTTTTAAGCTTAGCATGGGAAAAGTGAAAGATCAGGAATGACGAAATTATCTTTTAGACGCTTAAATGTGCTTTTTGTTCTAAGATCCTTAAAGTTACCAATGAGGTAATGAAAACATTACATTATGTCAACACAAGAATAAGTTAAAAAATAAAAAAATCTTTGAAAATGGGAAATCGGGTGTTTTATAACTTGTGATCTCTTAGCTCTCTCAACAAAAATCTTTGCTACTTTTTAAAGGTTTAGTTTGGGGAATTTTGATAAGTGTAAAATACACATATCCGTTAACACCAAAAATGACCCTAAATGACCAAAAACAGACTAAAAATGGCAAAGATATGCTTGTTTTTGTGTTTTGTGTGTGCAGGTACGGATATATCAAAAATCACAAGAAAACGTCAAAAACGGGCAAACACGGACACAAGAACGGAAGAGTGTACAAGAGTTGGAGGAAAAGTCAAAAAGTCAAAGCTGTGGTCAACTCTTGGTCAATTCTCAGTCAACAAAAGTCAACCATAAAAAAGACAAAAACCCACAATTAACATTTAAGTCCCTCAACTTTCCAAAAGTTACATAAATGGTCCCTAACCCTTAAATGGGCCTTAAACCCTTAGATACCTTACCCGGATCCAAAAGCCCAATCCCATTTTATTAAAACTCTAAGGGCCAGTTTTGCCTAGTTTGAAAGTTACTTTACTCCTACACTTTCACTATAAAGAAATACAAAAAGAGGGGGGCTGATATTGCCAAAGTCCCAAAGTTTAAATATAATTTACCATGTGACAGTTAAAATAGGCGCCAAAAGTACGATTACTGTTCATTCATCGTCCCAAGTTACCCACAGGTTAAAACAAAGGGCTTTTCAAAATTAAAGGTCAAGGACGACAATTCAAGTGAGGTACAATAAGATGACATGGATAGTTATGTAATCTCAAGGGTTTTAATTGGTTCACTCAAGCAAAGAAGCCACGTCGAAGAGGGGAAAGCATAAGAGATTATGATTTTTACACTATAACCACTCATAGATGTAACACAAAGTGTCGCATCATGGATTGCCACGCTGGCAATCCGTGTGAGATGGAATTTGATCAAACGGCTCAAAATGACTCTCAAATGATTGATGGAATGATTGACTGAGATTGAGAGGAGCGTATAATGCAAGCAAAGCCTAGAAGGATCTATGAGAGCCTATAAATAGAGCTCACTCTCTCACACACACGGGGGAGAATTTTTAAATAGTTAGTTAGTTTTTAATTTTAGCTTAATTCTAGTTTTTAGCTTATTTTCCTTTAAAAGCCTTTGTAATTTCCTTTCAAGTAATGTAAACTAGCTTTTATTAATGAAATACAGTTTCGCTTTGTCATAAGTTCTTTTGTTAACTCTCATAATATAACAACCCAAGAATTTTCATCAAATGCAAAACCTAATTTACTATGATCACAATTATACGGGGAAAATTTTTGCTTTATTATATTACTTGTATTGTCAATATCTTAGTACGTCATGTAACTTACATAACTAAAGTAGACGAGCTCACGCAACCTATCTATGGAAATCCTGTCTTCATATATGTCAAGCAAACATCACAATATGTCAAGTCAATATCATCATATCCTTATTATAAAGTACATTATTCCTATAATGTACCATTCGCAACGTTATATCAAAACGGGCTTTAAACCGTTATCATATACCTCTAAACCCTAATTCCATGAAGGATTAATATCTAAAGTGAATGCACAAGCTACTAAATCATATGTACAAGTAATATGATATCTCATTTGAAATATAAAATCTCTTCAAGTCAAAGTACAAATCTCTAAAAGCTCAATGTACAAGTCATTAAGCATGATCTCTAAAATAGCCGTTTTACCTCCGTTTTCATTCTAATTTCTTCACCATCACTTGTGTACAAGCTACTACACTCAATATACAATGTGTAAACCCTAATTATTCTATTCATAATCTTTCATACACATTTTTACTCTTAAAACCCTAATTCAAAAGTCAGAAACCCTAACCCGAGCAAAATACTAAACCATGACCCGTTTCTTGGTTTTTATCCATTGTAAACCCAAACCAACACTCAAATAAGTTGTAATAACTTATTTTACAATCATATCAATCCTATTCAATCATTATTTCATCATTACTTCATCATTTTACTTCACTTGTACGTAAAACATATCCTAGAAACCCTAAATGTACCTAATTGGTTCATTTAACCCGTTTACTCGTTTTAAACCATTCTAATCCCAAATAACCAACCAAGGGCCATTGTAAACTCATAAAATGAGTTTACAAATCATTATCTATCATTAACTTGGCAATGTGCAAGAAATCAAAGCCTAGAAAACCTTAACGAATCCAGAAAACCCTAATTATGCCCTAATTATCATTTTGACCTGTTTATTCATTTTATACCCATTTTAACTCAAACCACCTATCAATTATTATTATTTATGCTTAATATACTACCTAGGATTAATAATCTATCAATCTTGACCCAATGTACAAGAAATATAAACCAATAAAGTCAAGAAAACCCTAAACGAGCCCTATTTGAACCCGTAACCTCGTTTCTTCAATTCTAATCCGTTTTAACCCAAACCAATTGCTAATCTTTGCTAATTAATTTAATACCAGACCTTAACAACCTATTTCATCTATCCTTAATCATTATAAACATAATGTACCTTTTAAAGACTCTTAAAAACCATGCCGAGCCCAAAACAGACCCGCGACTAAACTTGACCCATTTTGACCCATTTAAGACCCATCCATGTGCAAGATACTTACATGAACTCCTTCTAGAAACCCTTAAGCAGCTTACCCACCTCCTTATACCTTTCCTTGGTCAAAAATAAAGCCACATGACCCCCTTGATGACTCATTTCAGCCGCGGCTGAAGTACCACCACAAACACCCTTCTAGTTGCTTTCTAGCATCCATGACTCATCCATACTCAGCCCCTAGCTTCACCACATCATGTACTAGACCTTCCAAGTGTCTCACATCAGATTCATGAGCTTCCTTAACCTCCTTGATCTCAAACTAGTATAAATAGAGCTAGAAACCTTCACTTCATTCTCATCCCCCACTCTCTTATCTCATACCCATTATAGGCAGCAATACTTTGCTCCCTTATGATCCTAGGATCATTAAAGAAGTTCAAGAAGTGAAGCCCTGAAGAATTGAAGCCCCAGAGTAAAGATACAAGGCGTACGAGTGGAAATACTACCCGAAACGACCCATTTCCACCATTTTTGATCATTGAAGCTCAAACCCAGGTTCTGGATGTTCTACTTCTGCTCCTACACGTTTATAATGTTCATATGATCCTAAATATACTCTTGTTAAAGTTTCATAACTCAATTCATGCTCATTTTCCATTTTGATCCAAAACCGTACACCCGAAACCCTAATTTCGCGTTTTTCTTAAAACTAAATGTTATAATAATTAAATATTGTTATAATCTATCCTAGCATGCTTAAATAATGTTAAAATAACCACTTTATTGATTAATGAAGGAATTTGAACTTAAAACCCGCGCGTTTACGTTTTGAAACCCTAATTTGACCCGTTTTGCTTCCTAGCCTAACGAATCGTTATTTTAAACTTGTGTTGCGTTAAAACTTCATATTTTAGTTTATTATAACTTATAAATGTCTATTGTAATGTTAAACTAAGCTTGCATGGCAATTTGGACATGTTTTGTAATTATAATCCATGCAAGGGGTATATATCGTAACTTTTGGAAACTTATAACTAAAAGGACTAAAAGTGTCATTTTATCAAAGTTATAACTATAGGGGTCTATTATGTCACTTTTCAAAGTACAAGGTTTACTTGGTATATTTTTCAAATTTGAACGACCAAAGTCGTAAAAATGCAAACCCTAGGGTCTAAAATGTAACATTTTGAAAAAGTATAAAATCATGTTTAAAACCTTACAAGACATAACTTTAATTAACGCTTCTCGTGCTTAACATTTCCAGATATGGATTAAAACGCTTAAAACCGATTATATCATATCACAATACTAGGGAGCTTCATATTAAGGAGTTTCATCTTGGTATTACGTTCTGACTGAGTTGTTGGGTTTATGATTTAAAGTGCCCTAGCTCCTCAAACGTTTACTGAATGACTTCTGAATTATGATGGCCCGAACGGTGATACAATAATTCCAAACTCTTCAATCAAACTCATAACTCTTAAAACTAAAGTTCTAGAGTACAATCTTCCTAAGACTCAACATATTTACTCAGGTTGCGTGACGTGGCTGTTTACTATCATTTTACTATATCAACATTCCCCGGTTAAGATTGTGATAAGGTCGTCAGCTTTCATTTCAGAATATTTATTACATCTACCTACCAGGTGAAGTTCATAACCTCGCCTTTACTTATTTACATGTTTTATAAACCCGCGAGGGGGATACATGCTTGTTACAAACTCTTTTACATACTCGTTTATCTTATAACAATGTGATTACTTTTCAAAGACTTAATGAAATGCTTAAAACCATATAATACAAGTGTCTTTACAAGTTATATGCTAATCTGATATACCATTATCACTAATGTCTAAGTTACTTTATGCCAAAAGTCCCTCATTATCATGGACCATTAATCACTTTCGGGTGAACGCAAATATTGTGGATAGATCTATCGGGATTGACGAATCCTGTTTGTGTTAGCCGGATAGGTAACCAAACACACTATATTTGAAATTTCATAAGTATATGGAAGTACCTCACCGAGGGCCATTATCTACTATTATATAGTATCTATAATATTATATATATATTATATATTTAATAATATATATATATATATATATATATATATATATATATATATACCATTTGAGGTATATATATATATACACTAGTCAGTTTGTGTGCCATGAGCTTAGACCAGACAAGACTAAATAGACCAAACAAAGCAATAACAGGATAATACATTGTTAATATGATAATTGTATTCGTTGTAATTATTACTAATAACGGGTGTATAATAACAATATCATTTTACATAATAATTATGTTTAAACAATTATTACACTATGACTTGTATTCAAACTGTTTATATTAAACCTATGAATTTCACTCAACCTTTGTGTTGACTTTTTAGCATGTTTATCTCAGGTAATTGAGCAAGTTGTGGCACGGAGTGGCATGGACTCAAAGATGTTGGAATGTATCTGCAAACTGAGGTTTTAGATTTTGGGACCTGCATTTTGTAATAACTCTGATTATAATGAATGATAACTAAATTTTTCCAAAAACGTCTCTTTTAAAGTTGTTTTCTGATGATTTTGATGTTGTATCTCCATGAAGTAATACCCCAGATTTATCTTACGTGCCTATATTTGTAAAAATGGGGGGGGTTACATATCAAATCCCTCTTTACGATTACTTATTGAAAGAAGGAACAAAAATGGTTTGTGGAATATGTTTAATTATTCCTAGCCCTAACCTTAGATGGTTAAAGGGTTCTTATATGGTGATTAAGAAATAGTATGCTTATTTGGTAAAGTAAGAGAAAGTTTTGATTAGAAGAGAATTTGATGTGCTTTTGAATTGTTTGAGCAAAGTTACATATGTTGTGCATTTCCTCACATTTGGCTTTTCGGAAACAACGACTTTACCAATTGCATTGCAAGGTAAATTACTTGAGTATTTCGGATGAAACATTCAAGTCGTCAATCCTACTTCATTGTGTATTTTATGCATATTTTTGCCAAATATTTAGAACACGACTATTGGACATGTAGACCCAATATGACATCATATACACAAGTGTGAGTTATGATCCGATGCATATTCTTATCGTCTTGGAAAGGGATGTCGTTATTTTCATATCAATCGAGTGTGATTGAGTATGTAGGTTTAAGATAATATCTCTTGTTATATTTTGATATAATCTTAAAGCTAGACAAATAAGAATCCGATTTCTTGTCTATACTCGAAAACTTGTCAATTAGATTCGATAATAACATCAATCATAGTTTGAATAATGAATTGATATATATTTGAAATCTTTCTTGACCCTCACGAACAACTCTTTTTAAAAGAGACAATACATTTTCATAGTTGTGTTCCACTAATCCTAAGACTAGTTATAAGTGTGAGGTGGTTGATGAATAATGACAAGTTAATTTCTTACTTCAAGATTGTCATATATTTTGCGTGTGCGAAAAACTATTTGTTGTTATGCATAGTATGCATAGTTTTTAATATTTTATTAGTATATGAATGATTTTTATTACAATTAAAATACAACATACGTCTTTTTTAAAACACTATATGTTTATAAAAAGGAATATAATTATATGTGTGTGTTAGAACAATGCAAGCACAAGCAAAGTTTAAATATACAATTTCTTTTACTTAATTACCAATATATTAATACAATCTTTTATTTTGTTTAGCCAACCCAAGGTCAAACACCGCAAGATGATGAAAAGACTTAGACATCTTGTTGGAAGAGAGTTGATGTGTTGGAAATATTTTAGTGACGGGTTTTAATATATGATCTCATAGTACATTATATTTCCACACACTTGACAAACTATTAAACTCTCATTCCTAAGTGGGTTACTACACTCAAAATGATCTACAAGATGTTTATGTAACACTTGTAAATATAGATGATCTATGCCTATATGCAATGCATAAATAGTTTTACAACTTAACGCAAGAAATCTAGCATAATTCCTATTAGGCATAATCCGAAAAACTAGTAACATACAAATAGCATACATGGCACATGTGTTTAGATATATAATTAGCTCAATTACAAATAGTAATGATTACTTATTAATATCTATTAATCAAGTTGAAACAAAGGTTAAACACACACAATCATCTAGCATACACATAAGGATATTCGTCGTCGTTTTATGTATTAGATATAACGATGTATACATAGCTTGATTTTATTTGAAAACAAAAATAGTTTCCTCCCCATTTTAAAAATTAATCAAGATCAATGTTTTCAAGGATAAGTTGACTAGAAATGCTCGACTTGAAAGAAAAGGTAAACTACAAGTTTTACGTCAAACCGAAACATACAATTTTGATCACTATGTAGTATTTTGCATTTCTGACTGACTTAAGTTTAGAATAAAGACTTGGAAGTAATTTTAAATGAAACTAGACTCAATTATCTTCGAAATGGCGGGTGGCACGACTTCTACGGACTTACGATTGATTTTATATGATTTTTCGAAGTTTGCCAAAAACTGACGAAACATACAGGCGACCCCCATAAAGGTGACGGCCCCCGGATATATTTGGGGGCCGCCCTAACATTTATGGGACCACCACCAGTGACCCCAAAACACGTTTTTTGTTCAAAACTATTTGGTGACTTAACTGTAGAACATAAGACTTTAAAAAGTTGTTCCAGCACATAAATTTCGTGTTTTAGACATCATTTCTACTCTTACGACTTAGACAAACATAAGTTGACACTTTCAAGTTCTTTTGAGAAAATTTTCCTTTAAGCTAGTATACGAAGTATATTTAATAACAAAACTAGTACGAATCAAACAACAAAACACTTTTCATATTTAATCCCCCTTCATGGGTAATTTGATACATGGATCATACTCTATTTTAAAAACCATTTGTTTTGAAAACTAGAGTGACGTGACTCTGATACCAATTGTGGAAACCATAGAGGGGGGGGGGTGAATACGTTTCCTTTTAAAAACTTTAAATCTTTTGTATCAATTATTAAATCACTCTCTGTCGGCGGTCCAATAAATATATGGGGGCCGCCCTATTTAAAGGGACCGCCTCCAGAAGAGGTTTTCGGACTTGATCATTTGTATCAAATCACCAATCAAGTTTGATGCAATATGAGAAGTGTCGATAATGGATTTACAATAACTAGCACAAATTCTACCAATATATTCACACTCACAATGTTTACTACAAAGAGCTACGCAACCAAGACTAACACAACATAGACAACAATTCACACAATCATAAGCACAGGCAAGTGTAATAGTAAAGCGATAAATGTAAAGACATAAGTAAAGAGAAAGGTAAAAGAAAATGCAAACCAACACGAGTGATTTATAGTGGTTCGGTCATGAAGCTCCTCTTTGCCCTACTCCACTCCTCGAGTATCCAACTCGAGAGTTACTTCACTAATCAACAAGCTCCCTTTCGGCGGAGAAAACCTTATACCAATGATCTTTATTTATTTTTCCGACACTAAGCTAGATGTCGAGTCCTTCTTCGGGTACAACCAAACCCGTTATGTTTTATGGCCCAACATAAAAAAACCTTGTGTTTTATTGCCTAAACACATAAACCGCGTCGCTTACATTATTTTCGTCACACTAAGCTAGATGTCGAGTCCTAATCTTAGCTAGAACAATCTACCACTTCACATTGTATTTTAAGGCCTAAATACTAACCAAACACACAATCAACCCATCCAAAATATATAAATCATCTGGATCTACACACTACTGAAGATTGGATGACTTGGACTCGATTATATGTAACAAATGTTACAAATGGACTAACTAGACTACATAACTTCGGATCTTAAAGATGACGAAAGTTCTTCTCTTGCACTTGAGGAAAGGAGGAAATGATAGAAGATTTGATCACATTTAAACAAGATTAACCAAGTTGAATGATCAAAGATTTAGAGAGATTTAGTGAGATCTAGAGAGAGAAAGAACTAAAGAAAATCGTGCAAAAGGGTTATGAAAATAGTTGGAGGTGACCCACTATTTATAGGAGCTGAAAAATAGCCTGTCAGGAAACGGCGGTCCCAGATATATTAGGGGGCCGTCGAATATTTAAGGGGGCCGCCGGCCTATTTAAGGGACCGCCCCGACAGACGCTCCTGTTTTTGTCTTTTTTGTGCAAAACTTGTCTGGTAAAAGTGTAACATGTTTTGGGGGAAAAGAACTAGATTTTGAATTTTGAAATAATTACACACATAAAACATTTCTTTTTAATTCAAAATAATTTTGTCTAATTAAGTTTTTGAAAAAGTTATTTTGTCTTCTTTTTATAAAAATGTAATGTTTAAGACAAAAACTTATTTCTTTGATCATTCCTCAAGTTTAATGCTTGTTTGTACGTACCTTATGTGATTTATCGGGTGTAAACCAATGTCCGTCTTGATGCATACTTGAGACGTCTAGAGATGTTGATGCATGTATGCATTGATGATTTGTGATTACGAGTAACTTGCACACTTTACGTTATTTTTACATGTCACATGTTTGTCATTACCAAAACATAAAGAGATCGTATAGATTA
Source organism: Tanacetum coccineum (assembly GCA_026074375.1). Lineage (NCBI taxonomy): Eukaryota > Viridiplantae > Streptophyta > Magnoliopsida > Asterales > Asteraceae > Tanacetum > Tanacetum coccineum. The sequence goes on along the minus strand of BQNB010059094.1, from coordinate 28,113 downwards.
AATATCGTAATATTTGCAGTAACAATAGGGTTCGGTTCCTAAAAGTTACACACTTAAAAACCAAAAAATGAGTTTGTATATATAGGAAAACGGGCACGACGGCATCGCGTTATAATCTTGACGCCGTCTCCCCGCCTAATCTTCTAGGGCTCTTTAAGTCGGTTGGATCATGACAACCGTCGCAAGATTCAGACGTGTCCTTTTGTAAGCCATGACGTCTTTTAGTCACAATAAACTGTGATTGCCGTCTCTAGCATGTAAGCGTATTTTTCAAGAGATTAGGCGTAGAGTCGTAGTCTTGTTTGTTTCTTCTCCAAATGAGCCCAAGTCATGTGTATTTCCTCCAAAAGGCATCCAAGTGCTGAAAACACAAAAAGGAACGATTAAGTACATAATTTTGGCATATTTGCATGATTTAAGGGGTTAAATGACCCCCAAAAAAGTGTATAAAATGACACCTCATCAAATACCTCTACACTTGGGATTTGCTTGTCCTCAAGCAAATGGGCTTTTCTACCTAGACAATAGCAGTATCGGGGGAATTTAACTTACTTTTTAAAGATATTTTATGGACACAACCTTCTAGACCTCGTAATTAAAAGCACGAAAGTTATATACTAGCACCTCACATAAGTGTTTGGATTCTCTCTTTCTCTCAGGTGTATAATGAATTATAACAGTATAGGAATTGGGAAAATAATACTCATTAACTATCGTAGCATATAAATTATCATAGGCTTGGTAAAGGATCAAACCTCCACCGCTAGGCGCAAGTACTAAAAATTACTATCAAATAAGTCTTTAAGGGTTGTGGAGTGTAAGCGTATGATAACAATAATGGAAACGGAAACGGATGTGATATATTTGGAGGTGACTTTTTCGAGTGAATTTAGGGTGAAGTGATGAGTTAATTATTTATAAGAATACACTTTGATTGGGTTGTTAAGCCAAAGACTTGACCACTCGGACAAAGATGTACAAACTCTACATTTAACTTTTTTCTTTTTCTTTTCTCTTTTTTTTGATAAAATAACATCACTTGGGGTTTATAAACATACCCCTACACTTGAGTTTTTGATACTCAATACATAAGCTAACTAATGACCCGAATTGAGGTGGATCAACATAACATGGAGACTATCGAACAAATATGGGGGTAATGATTTAACTTTTCTTCCCTATTTTTCTACAAAATAAATACTACCATGAATCCTAATCGTCCCAAAACTGTATATAGAAGGATAAAGACTTAGCAACCATGTACTCAAATTATTAACTTGGGTTAAAAACAATAATGTACTAAAAACGAGTACATACAAGGAAGGCTAAGGCGATTTGGGTGTAACAATTGGTTAAGGGTAACAATGCCCTTCATTGATAATCTGGAATCCACCAAAAAATTATGAGAACTGTGAAAAGGATAGGATCAAAGGGGTATACTAGGGGAATCCTGCACTAAAAATGAGTGCATGGCAAGGGTGTGGGATAGTTAAATGATCGAGGTGACCATAGTAACAAATACAGGTTTAAAACATGGTTTAATCCTATTGCCTCTTATCATTTAGCAAATCCTAAAACTCACTATACGGTCTCGGGATGCATCACAAAAACAAGTTCTAGAATTCAATATACGACCGGTACACTCTCATATATTTTTAACTGATGCCAATGCTCCAAAAAAAGGCAACAAAACCACATATGCACAGACAAATCCATGAATGCGACATACATGATTGCTCACTCCTTAACTCGAGAGAGCTAAAGGTAAAATTATCTTAGGTATCAAAAATTAGATACTTGGAGATCCTAAAGAATCTATGGGGAACCTAAATTTTTGGGTGGATTTTTTTAGGGGTTTTGTGCTGGTCATATAAATCCTATCCATGAGACGCTATTAATACTTGGTTTTCGTCGGTATGTGTCATAATTTTTTAAAAATTTTGGTCAAAATTAACGTCTACACTATGTTTTAGTATATTACTCATCATTTTAAGGAACAAGCAAATGACAATTGAAGGAATAGTTTCTAAGGCTTATTTCCCCTTACACTTAAGATGAACATTGTCTCCAATGTTCTTAAAAGTACCCGTAAAACGAATAAAAGGAAAGAAAAAGAGTAAAAGAAACTAGTACTCCCCTGGTTTGCTTAATAATAGAGAAGAAACAAATGATAAGCTGGTTAAATCGTCATCCAAGAATCGTCAACTGAAACTCCTAAGAACTCCTAGGCTTCTTCTCATCCATTATAACCTGTAAACCAGAGACAAAAAACAACTACACCTGGCGTAAAATCGGCGGGATAATGATATGTACAACGAAACTTTTAAGGTTTAGACTCTATAAAAGCAGTAAAGATAGGATGAATGTGTTAATGTAATCAAGGTTTTCTACAGGTTTTCAAGAAAATTACAAATTTTGGAAATTATACAAAATTAATTTTTCAAAAATAATAAAAAATTTGAATTTTTACAAGTCTGGAGACGTGACATTGTCAGGTTTAATCCTGATGCCATCTCCAGGCACTATGAAATTTCACATTCGTATTCTTTGAAAAAATTTCTACACGCAATTCTATGAGTTATTTTATGCAAAAATACTACATAAACCTAAGATTAGTTAACACAATCATATGACACAAGACGCAAATTAATCTAAACAATTTATTTAATATGTTTGAAATGGTTCTTAGAAACCAGATTTTACTTTAACAATTTTATGAAATACCTTTGATTTGCAATTAAGACGAGGTTAAAGATAAAACAAAGCATGATCAAATAATAATACAAACATATAAAAACAAACAATAAAGAATAAAACACACAAGACACTCCTAAAATGCATTAAATTAAAAGAATTGAGTTGCCTCCCAAAAAGCGCTTTTGTTTAATAGAGAGTCTTTTAGCTAGACTCGAAGTCACATGTCCTTACGTGACTCCTCCTTCATCTTCAAGTCCAGTCAAATATTCGGGTCCAAGCTCTAAACATTCCTTATAGAACCCTAATATCTTACTCATTACATAGTCTACTCCTCTTCTCTTATCCTCCTCATTTCTAAGGTAGACTGATTCGTGTGCTCTTTTTCCAAATCAGATAATGAATTATATTGTTCTATCTTATGGGGCATCTTATAGGCAATCTCATTGGTTCCGTCGATGAACTTCACCACTCCTAATGATAGGTCATGAGTCATATTGGATATTTTAACAAAAAGCTTCCCTAGGACTTTTACTTGTGACAGCCTAGGGTCTATGATTGAACTAATATCCTTAACAATCATGAAGTCTAAAACATAAGTGAAGTTTCCTACGAAGATATGCATTCCCTTAATTCTTCCTGTGAAATTGCTTACCCTCTAATGCCCTCAGGATCTTTCCTAGGTTTAAGTTGTTTCCTCATGATCCAATTATACTGAATACGGGTCATGACATTTAGAGGAGAGTTAAGATCTATATAGGCTTTCTCCACATGCACATGTCTAATTTTGCATGGTATTTTAAGGTTTGATAGACATCCTTATGCAATGATAGGGCTCAAAAACAAGGATGGAATTGGGCCACTCATTAAGTACTTATGGTATGTTAGTTCGCTCCTAGTTGGAAATATGTCAAAGTACTCTACCCCTAATCCTCCTGTGACTGTACTTTCGTATTCTCCTAGTTACTCTTCGGAAGAATCATCATATTTTTTTATTATTTCAATAAACATTACATCTCAATCATTATCTTTTGTACAAACAAACTTTGCGGCGGATGATCGGGGAACCAAATTTATTAATTCAAGGAACGAATTGAACTTACAAACTTTTTCGGTGATGAATGAGATAGATAGATTAGGTGGTGAGGGTGGGTTGGTGTTGATGTTTTATGGGTCGCCCTTCTCTTCCTTTCCCTCTTTCGACATCTTGCATTCCTCCGCAGTTGTGTCATAACCTTGAGGTTGGTCATTGTGAGATTTATTTGGTTGCTTGGAACACATTGTGATAGCGTTGATCAAACCATGGATTGGGGATGAGCATTGTGGGTCTATTGTTTGGTAAGAATGAGTAGACAAAACTAGAGAGGTGGAGTTATCATTCAGTTTTGGGTTCTTAACCGTGTCACTTGGGAGTGCTCCTGTCATTCGATTATTGTGCTTTAGGAATATAGTCAATTTTTGTTAGTCATATCCCCCCCCCTTGGTTGGTTGTTTGAAATCGGCTTCAAACTTAGACAGTCTAGGTCCTTCCTATAGGTAACCACCTATGTCCAACACTAGTAAATACTTTTCTAGTAGGTTTCCATTCCATCTTTTTGTTCTTACAAGAATTAGATTTAACACGCTTATTCACATCATTAATATAAGTAATAACACATTGATCATGATTAGCAAAAAATAAACAAGCATTGCATGTAGAGCATATAAACTTAGAATTCACATCTTTTACAGCATGTTTACATTTCGCATTACACAAAGACACACGATTTATTTTATTTGAACTAGACATAACTTTCTTAGGGTGAACTTCTACGGTCTTATTCTTCTTGTTGCTACTTGCTGTTGGCATGATCCTATTTTTTCTTGTATTGTTCTTAGACTGTGATCCGCTAGCACTAGTAGAAGCAATTACTCCTGTAGAAGACAACAAGGATTTGTTAGTGGCCTGTTTGGTCTGTGATGCTGGTTGTGTATGTGTTGTTGTTGCTTCCTTAGGTTTCTGAGACCTAACTTATCTGGTTTTGTTCATTTGTGTGACAGCAACCAATTTCTTTCTTTCGACTTAGGAATTAGGACATGTCTCAGAAACATAAACTAACAATTCCTGAACGCGTATTGTAAACTTACAAGCATAGTCAAGGTAAGGATCACTAGGATTCTATTTTCTAGCTTGTTCTACAATCCCACGTAGTGTTTTAGTATGTTGCTTAGTTTTCTAAAGGTAATCCTCATGTGTTTCCCTATTGTTCTTAAGTCTTTGAGAAAGAGGTTCTAAGTCTAACCTGAACATTCTTGGAGCTATCACACTGGCATTATTTACAAATTCATTATTATCAGACACATTTTTCCTTTTAATGTTGCAATGTGTGCTCTCAACTTGCTTATCGAGGATTCCTTGGCTTGTAACTGAGCTTTCAGATCGTTTATTAAAAAAACTCATTCAAAGCAGGAGCATCCAAATTGCTACATGCTCTGTTATTTTGAAAACTTTCGTTGTTCTATTGTAATTTCAATTCAAGTGAGATACAGTGATTTTCAAGTCTTGAACATTGTTTTGAAAGTTCATTCATTTTTAAAAGCTCAACCTCAAGTGTTAGATTCCTATTATACTCCTCACAGTAACGTTTCTCATAATTTTACAATCAGATATGACATATAAAGAATTTATAGCCGTATGCACAATATCTTGATATATGATTAGTTACAAGATCAATCATTTTCAAGAAGAAGTTCTTTCTTTTAAATTTCAAAACATTTCTTATCTACAAAACACTATTTAATAGCACCTTCCATTTGGTTAAAAACTGTTTTTACTTCATTGAGTTCATTGTGAATACTAATGCGGGTCTCATAAAGACTTCACATGAAGTTTTACAATCCCATAGGCAAAGTACCTAACCGTTGTAGTGTAGTAAGGCAAGACTCGGGGGTTGTTATCGTTCTCTAGGGGAATAGGTTAGGAAGGCTCAAATAGAATCTAACAGAGGTCTACGGGGTTGAGAGAAGATTCTTTTTGTATTTTTATTTTATAGAAAGAAAGTAAAATCATATGTTTGAGAGGTTGGTTTGTTTTCACTAATTAAACTAATAATGATAAAGTAAATCTAAACTACTTTGGTGATAACTATATGATAAACTAACGTATTTACTTAATCATGTACTACTCCTCAGATTGCTTCTCCTAATCCTGTTGCTTTGTCACACTTGTGATGATCTGTGTAAGTATTTCCTAAGTCATAAACGAATTACACGAACCCACCGTCTATGTAATATTCCGTTAAGGCAATGCACAAGTAAGGTAGTATGAAGACTATTACAAAGCCCCTAAGAGTACATTACATGCAATTGAGATATCCTAAGAGGGATCAACAATATTAGGGGTAAGGTAGTATGAAGAATGTTACCGATGGTATCCTTTCTACACACTCATGTTTCCCTAGACGTCTATGTCAATTTAATATCTTATGGCTAGTTTTCTAAAGCCTAACGCGCACATCCATCACAAGAAGCAACATTAAAAGGATCTACAATCTAAGTTTCATGTAATCATAAGTAAATACTAATAGATATAGCCTTGCATGGCAAATAAAGAAGAAGAACAAGAATCTATCACAGAATCCATAGACATATTAAGTGATATGGGATAAATGAACTTCACTTGATTAAATCATGCAGTTGAGGCTGTTACAAGAGGGTTTTGACACCCTAAAAATGAGCCTAAAGGCTGCTAAAATCGTCTTCTAAAATTAGGGTTCATCTCCCAAAAGTTACACACCTAAAACCCTAAAAATGGATTTATATATATAGGAAAACAAGCGCGATGGCATCGTTTTATGTTCCTGACGCCGTCACGCCGCAATGGTCTTCTAGGATTTCTTTAAGTCGGCTTCGTTCTGACGCCGTCTAGAATTCCATGATGCCGTCTCTTGATAACTTTTACACCATCGCTTGTAATTGGGGACGCCGTCTACATGTACTGTATGCTTTTCTTCAAGATAGTTAGTGTAGAGTGGTAGTCTTGTTCGTTTCTTCTCCAATTGAGCCCAAGTCATATGTATTTCCTCCAAAAGTCATCCAAGTGCTAAAAACATGAAAACAAATGATTAAGCACATAATCTGGGTATATTTGCATGATTTAAGGGGTTAAATGACCTCAAGAAAGTGTATAAAATGATTCCTCATCAAATACCCCTACACTTAGGATTTGCTTGTCCTCAAGCAAATGGTCTTTTCTACCTAGACAACAGCAATATTGAGGGCATTTAACCTACTCTTTAAAAGCAGTTTACTACACAACCTTCTAGACCTTGTAATTAAAAGCATGGAAAGTATATACTAGCACCTCACATATGTGTTTGAGATTCTCTCTTTCTCTCAGGTGTATAATGAATTATAACAATATGGGGAAATGGGAACATAACACTCATTACCTGTTATAACATATAAATTACCATAGGCTTGGTAAAGGATCAAACCTCCACCGCTAGGCGCAAGTATTAGTTATTACTATCAAAGAGGTCTTTTAAAGGGTTGTGATGTGTATGTGTTAGATAACATTAATGTAAACAGAAACAAATGGGATATATTTGGAGGTGGCTTTTTAGGTGAATTTAAGGTGAAAAGATTAGTTAATTATTTACAGGAATATACGCTGATTAGGTTGCTAAGACAAAGACTCAGACAAAGATATACAAACTCTACACAACTCTACATCAATCTCTTTTCTTTTTCTTTTCTGTTTTTCACTTTTTCAAACATAATACATCATAACTTGAGGTATATAAATGCACCCCTACACTTGAGTTTTAGAACTCATAATCACAACTAAGTAATGACCCGAATTGAGGTGGATCAACATAACATGGAGCTTATTAAGCTCTATTGGGTGTAATAAATTACTTCTTCCCTAATTCATCATAAGATAAATACTACCATGAATCCCAATCGTCCCAAAACTATATTTACAAGGATAAGGACTTAGCAACCGTGTACTCAAATAATTAACTTGGGTTAAAATAATAATGAAAGAGTCCTAGTTGGCTTACAATACTTTCCCATACCAGTACTCCCCCTATATCTTTTCTACTATAATACTAATATACATATCTTTTAAGCAGTTCTAACTAGCTGAATTAACTTCGTATTCATATGCTAGAGTAACTTCAAGCATATTTTCACTAGCAGCATTAACTTCAGCTGAGTAGTCTTAACTTTGTACTAGCAGTAGTAACTACTTAGCATATTTTCTTTGAAGTTCATAAGCAGCACTAATATTTACTAGCAGTACTAACTTTGTACTAGCAGTAGTAAACACTTAGCATATTTTCTTTGAAGTCTCTGAGCAGTACTAACTCTTAGCTGAGCTAGCAGTAATCCAAACAAACATCAAGAAGACTTTTAATCCACAGCAATCATCCCCTAAAACTTGATATTCTCTTAAAATTCATTTAGGTTTCTTCATTTAAAGCTTCATCAACACCAGGAGGATGCTTCCAAACACTTCTTTACTTCTTAATGTGTTATGATATAAATTAAATTTAAGAAAAAGAGCTGAATAAGCCATTTCACTTTTATAATCAATTATAAGCTTCTTTTCCAACATCATTGAAAGTGTAAGTGGTGCAAGGGGATATTTCTTCTCTACCAACATGTAAATCTGCATATGTTTCATTCTCAAGGAATGTACTCCACAGGAGTCATACAACTTCTAATCCAATACTTTGTATTCTTGTTGATTCATCCATACATTATCTTCTACATGTGGTTCAAACATTGTTTTCAAATCACCCCATAACAACAAATCCAAGTCTTCCACTGGTCTTATTGACTCATATTTAGCTTTTACCAACTTGTACAAATCTTCCAAATCTTGCCTGTCAAAACTTTTAAGCATTTGACTAAAGATCATGTATGTTTGAGACTTTCCATCAACTCTCATTATTTGATAATGGCTTTTTTTCCTTCTTTATAAATCTTCCAGCCAAAAATACTTAGAGACTTAACAGCTAAAGGTATATCATCAATTGTTACCTCTTCTTCATCTGGAATGATATCCAAACACTGTTTAAGCTCTGCTATTTCTTTGTCATCTTCCACCTTGTGCTTCTTTGCATTCTCTTGTATCATCTCTATTCCTACTCTCTTTTCTTTGCCTTCCATCCAACTCTGTTTCTAAAGTTTCAAATGTATTTAACCCTTTTGAATGCTCTGTTCAAACATTCTTGGACTAAAATCACCACCCTTTTAACTTTAAATTTAGTGTTGTATCCTTTCCATGTTTTCTTAGGTATGTACACATATCTTTTCTTGTTGAGCTTTTATTGGTGGTTTGTTTCTTTTCTCTTATGCTCTTTTAGCTGCAAAATGCTTTCTTCTTTTATCTAAGAGTTGTTGAAATAATGTAGCCTTTTATTCAACAGACAACTCTTCTTGTTCTTGTGCTTTCAATCTTTCAGTCAATTGATGATCAACATCAATCTTTGCCTGTATATCAGCCCATGTTTCAATCAAGGCAATATTGACTTCTTTTTCTTTTTAGCTTTCTCTCTTTCAAGTCTTTCTTCTTCATCAAATTCAGCTTGTAACATTAAAGTAGTTTTTCATCACACCTGATTTGATCTTTCATCTTCATAGGCTTCACAAGTTCTATCAATGTACCTTTACCTTTGTCCTGTGATTGTTGTGAAGATAGTTGTGAAGATATTATTGTTGTAGATTCACCCAGCTCTTGTATAACAACCCTTTTGTTCTTGGGTTTTGTACTTTTAATTTCTATAAGTGCTTGAGCCAAAGTAATATCATCAACAATTGTAATTGTAGCAGTAGTTGTTGTAGCATCACTAACAATTGTTGCATCACCAGCAGTACTAACTACATTACTTGCATCTTTAACAAAAACTTCTTGTTCTGTAACAAACACCTCCCCACCATCTAAAACATCCACATAAAACATATCATCATCTATATTTTAAACACTAACTAGGGTAATTTCTTCATCTGCATCAATAGCATCAATCCTCCCCTATTTAGATGCATCCTCACCCAAACTTTCTTCATTATCAGAGGATTTCTTTTTTTTTTTTTTTTTTTTTTTTTTTTTTTTTTTTTTAAATCCCTAGCAGTCAAAAACCAACTTTGTATGTCTCTTCGCTTATAAGTTCTTGTACTATTTTTTCTTTTCAATCTTCTTAACCTCCTTGTCCAAACTAGCAATTTCATTTTGTTTGATGTGGTCTTTGTCTTCTCTAAAAAATCAAGAATCCTGTTGTGTAAAGTTGTACATTAGTGCCATTATTCATCAAGTTTAAGTCTATCCTCATCACTTTGGAGTGTGTTACCTCTTGCGAGCAGTGAATCATTAGAATGTTTAGATGCATTCTCAAACCTAGTTTGAGCAATAGTATCCCCAATGGTTTCTTGACACTTGGGACCACCACCTGAAGTAGTTCCCAAGGAACTAGATTCATTAGGTGGCTTGCCTTGGGTTGGGTCTTATTGATGTTACCACTGTCATGGCTATGCTTACTAAGCTAGAAGCAAGTAGTGGCAGCTCTCACCAAAACTATCACCCAATCCTTATGGACAACATTCATATGCAACACTTTACAGTAGGATCACTAGTTGAGGTACCTGAGGGTCCTCTCTAGGCTTCTTAGGTTTTTGAGTCTTTTGAAGGTTGAGTTGATAGGTAAATGAAGTGTGGGTGTTTGTGATGGGGATCAGTTGGATTTGCTGAACCTTCACCCAATTTTGATTGGTTTTGTACCACCATTGTTGAAAATAAATATGTTACTCTACCAGAAAAACCTTTTCCTACCCTTCTCATATTTGCAAAAATCTTTTTTTGTATGAGAGGGTGCAAACTTAAATTCTATTATGAGTTGATTAGATCATCAAGTTGTTTCCAAAAAATACTTGTACAAACCTTGGATACTTCCAAAAATTTGCCAGGAAAATTATTAAGTTTTAACCTACTTTTCCAAAAATGAATTTTGAAAAGTTAAATTTCTTATTTGTAGCTAAACAGATAATGGCAAATGCCATAGTACTACTAAATTCATTCCATACAGTAGTCTTTAGACTTAGACATTGTAAAATATTATGAATTAGAAATTTCCATTGTGGGGAGAAGAATGGTTTATAGAAAGTTAGTTTTTTTTGTGTAACTCTTCCTTATTACCCCATCAATGCAAGTTGTTAAAAAATGGTAGAATTAGGTAAACAATCAATACCATTTTATCTGCTAGTTGAAGATCTCTTCTAACAGATAATTCAGTGATGATTATTCTTCTTGCCGTCTACTAGGGATATAACTGTGATTCCCCCTTTCATAGTTTTGACCTTGACAGATAGACCCAAAATAACTGTTCGATGCAAAGAAGTATATTTTGTTAGGATTAACGGTTAATGCTATACTTTACTGGGGTGTGCATTCAAAAAATACCCAATTTCGTTTCAAAACCATCACTCTCTGTGTGTTTAGACAAAATGCGACCATTTTAGAGTATCAAAACTTTAGAGTCGTCATTTGTGTTGGGTTTTGATAATGGATGATAAAATTGAGTTAGGGTTTGTAGTTAGAGAGTATTTGAAAGAGTGAAATTGATTAAAGGATCGATTGAAACCCTTAATCAAAGTATTTATGGAAAATACCCTCAACAACATTAACTTTCACCCAGCAGTAGTAACCCAGCAGTAGTAACCCAGCAGTAGTAAGTTATGCCTAGCAGCATTAACTTTGAGTCACCAGCATTAACTCCAATTCCATTCTAAACAGCTTTTCCATCATCAATTTAACACTTTTCTTTGCTTTTCCTGCAAAATGTTAGTCCAAAAACCAAGAAAACACAAGCCATAGCAATTTTCACAATTATCACAGTATTAATTATACCTAACAGTATTAAGTATAACTAACAGTAGTAACTCAGCAGTATTAAGTATAACCAACAGTACTAATTATACTTAACAACAGAAACTTTTAATGACATGAATAACAGTACTAATTCATACAAAACTCTACAAAAACATAAAGAGATAAAAGACTTTAAAGATTTAGCATTCCAATACTAACAATCAAATATTGAAATCTACTTACATCAAAAGCTTTTGTAAGCAAATCTGCAACATTCTTGTCAGTATGGATTTTGACCATTTGAATTAATTTCTTTTCATTGCAATCTCTAATAAAATGATGTCTGATCTCTATATGCTTTGTTTTTGAATGAAAAACAAGATTTTTAATTATGCAAATAGTACTGTTATTGTCAATAAAGATCTTGGTATGCATAAAATTGTTACCATAATCAAGAGTTGATTTGAACCAAGCACTTGTTCCACCCGGCAACTTGAAGCAGCCACATACTCAGCTTTTGTTGTGGAATTTGCAACCACTGTCTATTTCTTGCACTGCCATGATATTAATCTACATCCAAGGAATTGACAACCTCCTGTTGTAGACTTCCTATCCAAGCTTGCTCCAGCATAATCACTATCAGTGTATGCTACCAAATCAAAAGGAGAATCTTTTGGATACCAAAGGCCTAATTTTGGTTGACCTTTTAAGTACCTAAAAATCCTTTTCACAACTCATTGAAGATATAGAAACTTTTAGATTGACTTGGTATCTAGCACAGACACACACTACAAACATGATGTCAGGTCTTGAAGATGTAAGGTATATCATTGAACCAATCATTGACCTATACATATGAACATCCACTTCTTTACCATCTTCATCCTTGAGCAGAGGCTTTTGAGTTTCCATTGGTGTGCTTGTAGTCTTGACTTTTGTAAACCTAAATTTCTTTAAAATTTCATCAACATATTTATCTTGACTAATAAATATTCCATCATTTTCTGGCTTCACTTGTGTAATCCTAGAAGAATGTAAGTTCTCCCATAGAACTATCTGAAAAATTTCTCATGCATCAACTTCTTAAATGCAATGCATAGCTCCTTCTTTGTTGAACCAAAGATGATATCATCCACATAAACTTGTACCAGTAAAATATCACCTTTGTACCTTTTGATGAATAAGGCCTTGTCAAATTTTCCTCTTTGAAACCCATTGTCTAACAGATATGTTGGCAAGGTTTCATACCAAGCTCCAGGAGCTTGATGTAGTCCATAAAATACTTTTTCAACCTTGTATACTCTATCAGGAAAGTTTGGATCTTCAAATCCTGGTGGTTGACATACATACGCCTCTTCTTTAATCTTCCCATAGAGAAAAACACTTTTTACATCCATTTGATACACCACAAAATCTTTAAATGAAGCATAAGCTAAAAATAGCCTAATTGCTTCAATTCTTGCAACAGGAGCAAAGACTTTATCATAGTCAATCCCTTCTTCTTGTGTGTACCTTTGAGCAACCAATCTTGCTTTATTTCTTATCATAATTCCCTTTTCATCCTTTTTATTCCTTAAACCCTATTTAAAGCCTATAGCCCTTTTTCCATTTGGTAAATCTACTAAAGTCCAAACTTCTTGTAACTTGAATTGTACAAGCTCTTCATGCATAGCCTCTATCCAGCTTAGATCCTTCAATGCATGAATTATCTTTTTGGGTTCTTCCTGTGATAAAAAGCAAGCAAACAAATAGTTTTAAAGGTCTTTATGGTTTGTTCTTTGTTGAATAGAACTAACAAACCCATGTTCCTCTAAATTCTTTGACGTCTTTCTTGTTTGTGTAGCTGATTGCAAATCTCCAATCACTTGATCAAGAGGATGATCTTTATGAATTCTTGTAGTTGGAATAGGACTGACTTGGATTGTTTGTATCAAATTATTTATGTCAGCACTGCTACCATCATTTTCATCATCTCTTGAGAAGTCAAATATGTATATTCTTCCAAAAGAGGCCATCTCTTGGATCAATGAAGTTCAATGCTTGTTTTTTCACCAACATCATTAACCTCATTTCAATTTGTGCCAGCAGCAAGCCATTAACATTATTAGTGCTGTTAACATTATCTTCCTTCTCTTGATCATTACATTCACTTTCTTTTCTTGTATCTTCATCAACCTTTTTTCCATCATCACTTAAAGGTTTGGATCCATCATCATGAGAACTCTTTAGATCTTGAGAATATGATGGATCAGCAGTCCATAATGGTAGCAAAATGTAATCTTTGATAGGTTTTGTCTTCTTTTTAGCTTGACATGCATTATCACTTGCTTTTGTACCTGCAAAACCATTAGACTGTGTACCTGCAACAATTGGCTCATTCATAATTCATGGTTCTTGTTAGTGAATTTAATATCAAATAAGCCAATCTGGTCCACATTACCTACAGGCATTAGGTGTACTCTCACCTTAAACCTATATGAAGTTTTCTTCAACTATCCTTTGTTTTTACTATTGAAAAAATAAAAATACTTCTCAAATGGCTTTACTATTCAAAGAGTATCCAACAAAGAAACCTTCATCAGCCTTACCATCAAATTTGCCTAAATGATCTATGGTATTGAGAATGGTAACAGGACACCCAAATGGTCTCATAAAACTTAAAAGTTGGTATTGTGTTCTAACAGTGGAAAAGTTCATATATTTTAACACCTCTATTTTCCACATAGCAAGCAGTTTAATAACTGCTTCTGACTCACAAAAAGTAGTTGGCAACTTAGAATCAGCTAGCATAGTCCTAGCAGCCTCAATTAGTGTCATATTCCTCCTCTCAGCAACTCCATTTTGTTAAGGAGTTCTAGCATACTAATTTGTCTCCAAAAATACCATTATCTTACAAATCTGATTCATTTCTCTGTTTTTGAACTCAGTTCCTCATTATAAACCTCTAATCACCTTAACCTTGTGATCTACTAGATTTTCTATCCCAGTTATAAAGGACTTAAGAATGCCACTAGTCTCATCCTTAGTAGCTAGAAAGAAAACCTATGTAAACCTACTATAATCATCTGTGACAACTAGGCAATACATTTTCTTCATTAGGCTTTTTTCACAATAATTTTGGACCAAAACAGTACATATGCAACAATGTAAAGGAAGATTGATTGAGTTCTTTGTTTTAGACTTACAAGAGGCTCTGTGCTACTTTCCCTTTTGACAAGCAACACAAGTTTAATCATTTTCAAAATTTTTGGAAGGTAAACCTCTTACAAGATTTCCTTTAACTAATTTATTCATGGTTTTAAATATTAAGTGACCTAGCCTTTTATGCCAAATTTAGATTCATCAGATGTGGCTTTTGCAAAAAGGCAAGTTAAACCTCCTTTAGGAATTATGTTCTTTAAATCAACACTATACATATTGTTCTTTCTAGGAACTCCAAGTAAAACTTGACTTTCATCAATTAACTTAAAGTTTGGAGATAAAATAATACATTCAGTATCATTAAAAAGAACACTATTCTTTTTATCAAACATTTGTGAGATACTAAAGAGATTAAACTTTAACTCTCTTACAAAATACACATTTTCAAAATCTAGATTACCAGTTTTAATGATACATTTTCCTGTGATTTTCCCTCCTTTGGGGTTCCCTCCAAAAGCAACATATCCTGGATCTATCTCTTAATAGTCTGTAAGATAGGACATGTTCCCTGTTATGTGCCTTGAGCATCCACTATCAATTACTCCTTGATCCTGTAAATCTATTTGTGGATTGCCCTACACATTTGGTAAGAAAATTAGTTTCTTTTAGGGACCCAAGCCATCACTGACTTAGATCTGCCCTGTGCATCAACATAATCAAACTTTTTTAGGGTGATTGATGCACTGTTGTGTTTAGAAACATGGTCTAAAACTTTATGCTTTGGCTTCCAAACCCAACAAGCCGAGGCCTTAACAGCATTAAAATTATTTCCCTTAACAGCATTAACTACTGCTTTTGGCCTAACAGTATTTTTTTTACCCCTAACAGTATTAACCCTTTGATTAATATTACTGTTTTTAAATGTTGTGTTCTTATGAATGGGTCTCTTAACAGTTGAATGTGCTATTTTAGAGAGATATAACATTGGTCTAGCAGCATTCACTGCTGTTTTTTAGTGAGAAGCATTAACTTGTCTAGCAGTATTAACTGATACTAAACCAGAATTCATTAGTACTGCTCTTGGAACTAAGTTCTTTTTATCATAAGGGTGAGTCTTTTTAGCAAAGTTTTGTGATTCACCCTGTTGAGCATTGTTCCAACAGGTTTTACCATCCTTGATTTTTAGAAACTGGTTTATGATGATAATTGCAATCAACCCTGCAAATGATCAAAGCTTTTCCCACACACTTAACCATGGCTTATTAAACATCTCAAACAAATTGCTTCCTAGTTTTTGAGACATCTTATTGTTCCAATTTCTCTGATTGCCTATTGGACTGTGAGTGTTTTGCTTAGGTTGCTCAACCTTTTTAATAGTTTTCCTAGTATAGTTTTTTCTTGTTGTTTGATTTAGACAAAAACTCTTCTTAAATAAATACTAGGCCTAACATGTTTTTTCTTTTCAATTTTTAGCTGAGCACAATTCTCTTCCTCATTCATCTGACAACCATTCTTCTATACATGGGGCATCATCATTCTTCCTAACTTCCTTAGGTTCTTCTTACTAGACATCAGCTTACTGTTCTTCTTCTACAGCTCATAAACAAACTCATCTAGGACCAGTAAAAGACAAGTCATGTGTTGAAGGCATGAAATTTCCTGTGTAGGGAGGTGGAACTACATTATAATTTTCATAGCCTAAACTTTTCTTGTAATTGTCAACTATCTAACAATCTATGAGCTTGTTTAAACTTTTATATGCATGTTCAAATTTATCTACATTAAATTGAATGCCATCTTTTTCTTTTTGAACTATGTCAAGCTTTTTCTTAAGCACTCTAATAGTTATTTCTTCTATGTGAATTTTAAATTTTAAGCCCTTAATATCTTGTAAATAAATAGACTCATTTGCCTTTATAAACTTCAAGGTGTTCTTCACACTGACTCTAAACCTGTCTTTTACCTAGATCCTTAACTCATATTTCTTTAAATCTTTGAATAGTTGATCATTTTGATATTTAAGAAGTTTAACAGTTTCCAAACAAGATTTTGAACAAATAGAATCATTGGATACCTTTTAGTTAGGACTTGAAGATGAGAAAGCCATGAGTGCATAATTAGGCCCTTCCTCTGCCTGATCACTCCAGTCATACGGGTCATAGTTATAAAAGGGTGGATTGGGCTTTCATAATTTGGGCCAAGAAATGGATTAAAGATTTAGGCTTTATAATTAATGGGTTAAGGCTTAAAGGTTTATGACTTGGGTTGACCCGGCCTATTAAGTGGGCCCGAGTTGGTCCGTAGAGTATGGGTACGCCTTTGGCCTCGGGTTTTTCGTCCTTCCTGTGCTCGAATTTGTCCATTTTTGTCCTTAATTTGTCCTTTTCTTAATATCCGATACCTGCACATACACAAACACAAAAACAAGCATATACATTGTATTTTTCACACGTTTTTGGTTATTTAGGCTTGTTTTTCATGGTAAAAGGTGTGTAAAATAGCACATACCAAGGTTTATGTAATTATCCAAAAGTTAATTGTTTTCAGAATAACTCAAGTGATATGGAAGGATGATTAAGGCCTTTTTATTTCTTCAAGAATCACATAATCTAGCTAAAATAAAAAAGGGAAACTCATGCAATTGGGCCAAGTAGAAACATAGAATAACATAAATGTTCATAAAGTATCATATAGCAAGCACGAAATAATAGTGACAAAGGCAAGTTATATACGTACTAGAATGACTGAGATAGAAGTTATTACATAGCAATAATAATAGTACATATGTCTAGTAATAATACTTGATAGGAATATGTTAAATGGAATTTGAATCATTACTTGAGGATTCTTTTGAGGATATGGAAATAATTGCTTGAAGATGACTGGGATGAACCCAAGGTTTCATGGATGGCCAATATGATATATATTTTGATTTTCGTAGATGAGGATTAATTTTGATGATGTGATCATATAGACGATTTAGAATCAATCCATATGGCATTGGAGAATTTGATTTGTTTTTAATCTTTTCAACTCGTTTGGTTAGAAAGTAGGCAAAGTTGAAAGGAGTACTTGTTAGGATGCAATACATCATGTGACATGATGACGTAAGAAAAAAGGTGAGGTCAATTTTGATTGCCAAAGGCATGTCTCATTAGAATGATTTCATCCAAGATTTGACGAATAAGAACAAGGACAATTCAGTAGAAATGAATGGACCCAGACATGACAAAGCACATATCCTAGAGAATTTATTATTGAAAAATGTTTGTTCCGGTTGTGTGGTGATTGATTGAATCATTTCAATTTGTGTTGGAATTGTGTTTGATACGGTATTATGACTCCTAGATTAGTAATTAAAGGAGGGGAAAGATCCGAGAGATGATTCTTCCAGAGAAAGAACGAAACTCCTTCACATGGAATGGTAAGAATCAATGGCAAATGACTCGAGTGAAAAATTTAAATGTTCATTTTAATTGCCCAAAATGTTAAAACGACATAATTTCTATGAGGATAGAATATCAAGTAGAATCTTGGACAGATTCCTTCATGAAGTTCATATAATTCAAAGTTTTAAATTTTGAAAAGGTTTTGAAATATTTAAATCAATTTAGTGGATTCAGAGATACAGGACGACTTCATGATTTGACCTACATTCTAGTTTCCGAATGATAGGTTTTAAATGTCAGAGAAAATAAAGTGTTTCATTAAGATTGTATGGGAACATATGATTTAGTTGTACCGTAATTCCATCTTCCAAAGTCATTTCACCTGAGAATTGACAAAGATAATTTTAGAGTGAGGTTTTCGTTATTTAAAGAGAGGTCTAGTGTGTGCCTAAATGTAACAAATGTGGAGTAACGATTAACTCGACCTAGAGATGAAATCCTAAGAGTTAATCCAAACGCTCCTTAATTTGATTTTGCTCATCCAAACAAGTCAGAATATACATATGAATTATGTATCTCGAAATTTGTTCATGAGATCATTATGCATGTGTTTGAAAATGTTTTTAAATTGTATTAACAATGCATAACCACAATTTTATTATGTTTCTAACGTGAGTAATTAGAAACTAAAATTAAGGTTTTTGGTTCAAAATCAATTTTTCAACAAATTCACTAATGTATGCAAATCCTATGTCTACGGGAAGCATATTAGTTATACATTGTATCCTAGTAGTCTTAATTATACAATATTGAAAGAAAAATGAAAAATTCCTAATTTTAATTTTAGTGTTCATCATGAAATGACTTACAATAGATGATCTTTAAGATGTTGTGAGTAATTATATGTATTAATTTGATCTTCAATTATAATTTTAGTAGTTGATTTTAAGTTTTTTTGGGTGTCATTATTCGTTTTCATCACTTGCAGCAGGTAAAGGGTGTGTTTGGTTTTGTGAATTGAAAATTTTGATTAAGTGTAAAATATGGGAGTCTGCTGTTGGCGGTCCCATAACGTCTGCCGGTCCCAAATATATTAGGGGGCCGCCTATGGTATGGGGGCCGCCCTCAGTGAAGGGTTTTGGACTCAGTTTTTGACAAAAAAATTACGAAGATGAGTGACATTTTAATTTGAATTTCATGAATTAAAAATGCTTAAAGTACTTCGGATGAAGTCAAGTTGTCACGACACGGAATGGAACACAGACTAAAATTGAGACAGAAGAAAGAGAAGCGGACTAGTATGATTTATGGAATGTGTTCCATCATTCCTAAACCAAGATGTACATAGTTAAACGATTCACGTTTAAGGGGTTTCATATTAATGTCGGCGATGTTGTCGACGGACAGCACTTTTTTATTAAGATATGTCCTTTGTGGACATTATCACGAAGAAAGTGGTAACGAATTTCGATGTGTTTGGTTTAAGAATTTTGTTGGGATTAAAAGGCTTCTTGAAGTTATTGCTGCTAAGGTTTGTGTTACTGCTGTTAAGCATAAATTAGTGTTGTTAGTACTCTTAATGAAAAATATGCTAAGTAGTTAGTACTGCGAGTGTAAGTTACTACTGCTAATGTATATTACTACTGCTAGTAACTACTGCTAGTAATGTTAGTACTGCTAGAGTAAAGTTAGTACTGCTAGTGTAACTTAGTACTGCTGGTGAAGATTGAAAAAAACTTTCTAAGTAGTTAATGTTGCTTGTACACAGTTAGTGCTGCTGGTACAAAAGTTACTACTGTTGGTGTTGAAAGTTAATGCTGCTGGTATAAAAGTTACAACTGCTGAAAGATTACAACTGCTGAAAGGATAAAGACTGCTCAAAGAAAAGATAAAGATTTCTTTTAGATGTGTATGAGATATTTTTGTAAAAGATACGTATAAGTTATTTGTTTAGAAGATCATGATAACTTAGGAAAATATTGTAATCCCATTTAGGACTCCTTGGTGTACAAAAGGAGGTCCTAGGGTATAGAATTCTATGTATAAAAAATGAGTCATTCATAGAGTTATTATAGCTTCAAGGTTTTGTAACCCTAATACTAGTTAGAGTATTCATATTAATATATTGAAGCTTTTGTTTGTTAATCTGTGTGTTCATTAGAATTACTGTTTCATTGAAGAATTCTTCTTATATTAAAGATTAGATTCCGCATAATCTTTAGTATTATCAAACAAAGTTTCTATCATACTTGTGTAGGATTTATCTTGCATAATAAACCTTACCCAAGCTAAGGATTTCAAGATCCATTGAAGTGGGATCAACAATGTTACACCAGGTTTTTTCTAAGATCAATCGCACCTTTATTGTCGTACATGATCGAGACGTCATCAGGTCATACGTCATTGTCGATAAGAGCTTGTTTCATCTATAATGCTTGTTGACATGCCTTTTCGGCTATTACGTATTCGGCTTCGGTAGTGGATATAGCAAGAGTGGTTTTGTTGGGAATTAAACTTATCATATAAATACATTTAAACAAAGCTTTTACTATATGTGTTTGGAGTTTATCTAATATAATAAACCTTAAAAGCATAAGGAATTCGATCTTTTGAAGTGGGACTACAAGTGGGTATCAGAGCTTGTTTGAAAAGCTTTGAATAGATGAACCTATTTTTATACACAAGATCTTTTGCTAAAAGATATGGATCAAGATTTTGCACACATGGTGGTTGCATCCAAAGTTCCCATGCTCAAACCTGGTGAGTTTGAGATATGGAGGATGAGGATTGAACAATATATCCAGATGATAGACTATGCACTATGGGAAGTCATAGAGAATGGTGCAACCTTGCCAAAAATAACAACTGTGGAAGGTGTGACAGTGATGCCTATTACAACTGCTAAAGAAAAGGCTCGGAGAAGATTAGAGGTGAAAACTAGAAGTACTCTAATGTTGGGCATTCCCAATGAACATCAGTTAAAGTTTAACTCTATAAAGGATGCTAAGAAGTTGTTGGAAGCTATTCGAATGATAGATTGGAGGGACTGCGACTTACTAAAAAGACTTAAAGGAATCTCTTAAAGCAGCAATATGAAAACTTCACTACTCCAAGCTCAGAGATGCTTGATCAAACTTTTGATAGGCTTCAAAAGCTTGTGAGTTAGTTGGAGCTTTTGGATGAAAAGCTTTCACAAGAAGATGTTAATCAAAAGTTATTAAGAAGTTTGTCACCTGAGTAGAACAAACATGTTGTTTTTTGGAGGATAAGCTGATTTGGATACAAATGGCATGGATGATCTCTGACAATCATAACTCAAGTGTATGAACCAGAAAGTTAAAGGGATGTCTCTAATTATAATCAAGTTCAAGCACACAGAACATAGCTTTTGTGGTCCTTTTCAATAAAACATTAGCATAGCACGTAATGTAAGCAATTAATATTGCCCATGGAGTTTCTACGGCTTTCGCACTAAAGTTTTTGCATGCTTATACGTACAAATATTGATAACTTGAGTGATGTTGTTATTTGTGCATTTTTTCCTAGTCAACCAAATAGTCCTCAACTTAATCATAAGGACCTGCAACAAATCTATCCAGATGACATGGAAGAGATGGATTTGAGATGGCAAATGGACATGTTGACTATGGGTCAGAAGGTTTTTGACTAATACAGGAACGGAAGCTTACTGTTTTATTGGGCAAAGCGGACTATTGGTTTTGATAAGTTCAAAGTGGAGTGCTACACTGCACAAGAGGGGACATTTTGCATAGGTTGTGACAGAGCTCTAAGAAATAAAGACAACATAAACAAGAAAAGCTCAAGAAGGAGTATGCCTGTGGAAATATCTACGTCCACAGCTTTGGTGTCATGTGATGGTCTTGGTGGATATGACTAGAGTGATCAGGAAGAAGAAGAGCCTAATTATGCACTCATGGCTTTCTCATCTTCAAATTCTGACTCAGAGGTATCTTTTTTCAATGATTCTATTTGTTCAAAATCTTGTTTGAAAACTATTGAATCTCTTAAATCTTAAAATGATCAACTATTAAAAGATTTAAAGAAATCTGAGTTAATGGTTTTAGGTTATAAGACAGGTTTAAAGTTTATGGAATAAAAACTTAAAGTTTATAAAGAAAATATTTATTCACAAGACATTAAGGGCTTAAAATTTGAAATTCATATAGGAGAAATAACTATTAGAGAGCTTAGGAAGAAGCTTGAAATAGTACAAAAGAAAAGTGGTTTCAACTTAATGTAGATAATAATTTGAACTGATCTAAAGTTAAACAAGCTCATAGAGTGTCAAATAGTTGACAATTCCAAGAAAGGTTTAGGCTATAAAAATTATAATGCAGTTCTACCTCCCTACACAGGAAATTTCATGCCTCCAACACCTGACTTGTCTTTTACTGGTTTAGATGAGTTTGTTAATAAGTCTGTAGTTAAGAACTGTAAAGTTATGTCTAGTGAAAAAGATCCTAAGATAGTTAAGAAGAATGATGATGCGCTAATTATTAAAGAATGGGTGTCAGATGATGAGGAAGAGGATGTGTCTCAGCCTAAAACTAAAAAGAAAATAGTTAGGCCTAATATTGTTAAGAAAGAGTTTGTCAAATCTAAACAACAAGAAAAAACTACTAGGAAAATTGTTAAACAAGTTGAGCAACATATGCAAAACACTCACAGTCCAAGAGGCAATCAAAGAAATTAGAACAATATGATGTCTCAAAAACTAGGAAGCAATTTTGAGATGTTTAATAAGGCATGTTATGTCTGTTGAAGCTTTGATCATTTGCAGGTTGATTGCAATTACCATCAAAAATAGTTTCAAAACAAAGGATGGTAAAACCTGTTTGGAACAATGCTCAAAGGGTGAATCATCAAGACTTTGCTAAAAAGACTCACCCATGTGCTAAAAAGAATTTAGTTCCAAGAGTAGTACTAATGAAGTCTGGTTTAGTATCAGTTAATATTGCTAGACAAGTTAATGTTGCTTACTCAAAAACAATAGTGAATGTTGCTAGCCAATGTCATATCTTTCTAAAACAACACATTCAACTGTTAAGAGGCCCATTTATAAGAACACAACATTTAAAAATAGTAATATTAATCAAATGGTTAATACTGCCAGGGATAAAAATTTCAATACTACTATGCCAAAAGCAGTAGTTAATGTTGTTAAAGGAAATAATTTTAATGCTGTTAATGCCTCAGCTTGTTGGGTTTGGAAACTAAAGCATAAAGTTTTAGACCATGTTTCTAAACACAACAGTGCATCAATCACCCTAAAAAAGTTTGATTATATTGATGCACAAGGCATATCCAAGTCAGTGATGGCTTGGGTCCCCAAAAGAAACTGATTTTCTTATCTAATGTGCAGGGCAATCCATAAATAGATTTACAGGATCAAGGAGTGATTGATAGTGGATGCTCAAGGCACATGACAGGGAACATGTCCTATCTTACAAAACTATGAGAGATAGCAGAGGATATATTTGCTTTTGGAGGAACCCTAAAGGAGGGGAAACAAACTCTACAGGAAAAGGTACATTAAAAACTGGTACTTAGATTTTAAAAATGTGTATTTTGTGAGGGAGTTAAAGTTTAATCTCTTTAGTAAATATGTGATAAAAAGAATAGTGTTCTTTTTAATGACACTGAATGTATTGTTTTATCTCCAAACTTTAAGTTAATTGAGGAAAGTCAAGTTTTACTTAGAGTTCCTAGAAAGAACAATATGTATAGTGTTGATTTAAAGAACATAGTTCCTAATGGAGGTTTAACTTGCCTTTTTGCAAAAGCCACATCTAATGAATCAAAACTTTATCATAGAAGGCTAGGCCACTTAAATTTTAAAACCATGAATAAATTGGTTAAAGGAAATCTTGTAAGAGGTTTACTTCCAAAACTTTTTGTAAATGATCTAAACTTGTGTTGCTTGGCAAGAAAGGGAAAGTCATCAAGTAGCCTATTGTAAGTCCAAAATAGAGAACTCAATTAGTCTTCCTTTACATTTGTTACATATGGGCTTATTTGGTCTAACATTTATAAAAAGCCTTATAAAGAAAATGTATTGCCTAGTTGTCACAAATAATTACAGTAGGTTTACATGGGTTTTATTTCTATCTACTAAAGATGAGACTAGTGGCATTCTTAAGTCCTTTATAACTGAGATAGAAAATCTAGTGGATTACAAGGTTAAGATGATTAGATGTGATAATGGAACTGAATTCAAAAACAGAGAAATGAATCAGTTTTGTGAAATGAAGGGTATTTTGAGACAATTTAGTGTAGCTAGAACTCCTCAACAAAATAGAGTTGCTAAATTAATTTTCGGGTGTTATTAGGTTTACCCGATAACCCGATAACATAAATTATTTAACCCTAACACGACCCGATAACACTATCGGGTTATCGGGTTTGGGTCAAAACAACTCAATAAGATTTTTTAACCCGATTTAACCCGACCCGATAAGCCTTATCGGGTTCGAGTCGGGTCAACCCGACCCTACTGACACCCCTACCTGTTAGGCTGTTACCATTCTTAATACCATAGATCACTTAGGCAAATTTGATAGTAAGGCTGATGAAGGTTTCTTTGTTGGATACTCTTTGAATAGTAAAGCCTTTAGAGTATTCAATAGTAGAACAAGGATAGTGGAAGAAAACTTGCATATTAGGTTTAGTGAGAGTACACCTAATGTTGTAGGTAGTGGACCAGATTGGCTATTTAATATTGATGCACTAACAAGAACAATGAATTATGAGCCAATTGTTGCAAGTACATAGTTTAATGGTTTTGCAGGTACAAAAGCAAGTGATAATACATGTCAAGCTAGAAAGGAGACAAAACCTATCAAAGATTACATTTTGCTACCATTATGGACTGCTGATCTACCATTTTCCTAAGATCCAAAGAGTTCTCATGATGATGGATCCAAACCTTCAAGTGATGATAGAAAGAAGGTTGATGAAGATCCAAGAAAATAAAGTGAATGTAAAGATCAAGAAAAGGAAGATAATGTTAACAACACTAACCATGTTAATGTTGCTGGCACAAATAAGGTTAATGCTGTTGATGGAAAAACAAGCATTGAACTTCCATTTGATCCAAATATGCCTGTTTTGAAAGATTATAGCATATTTGACTTCACAAGAGATGATGAAGATGATGCTGCAGTGGCTGACATGAACAATTTGGATACAACAATCCAAGTCAGTCCTATTCTAACTATAAGAATTCTTAAAGATCATCCTCTTGATCAAGTGATTGGAGATTTGCAATCAACTACTTAAACAAGAAAGATGTCAAAGAATTTGGAGGAACATGGGTTTGTTAGTACTATTCAACAAAGAACAAACCATTAAGACCTTCAAAACTGCTTGTTTGCTTGTTTCTTATCACAGGAAGAACCCAAAAAGGTAATTCATGCATTGAAGGATCCAAGCTGGATAGAGGCTATGCAGGAAGAGCTTCTACAATTCAAGTTACAAAAAGTTTGGACTTTAGTGGATTTACCAAATGGAAAAAAGGTTATAGGCTCTAAATGGATTTTCAGAAATAAAAAGGATGAAAGGGGAATTGTGATAAGAAATAAAGCAAGATTGGTTGCTCAAGGGTACACACAAGAAGAATGGATTGACTATGATGAAGTCTTTGCTCCTGTTGCAAGAATTGAAGAAATTAGACTATTTTTAGCTTATGTTTCATTTAAAGATTTTGTGGTGTATCAAATGGATGTAAAAAGTGCTTTTATCTATGGGAAAATTGAAGAAGAGGGTGTATGTATGTCAACTACCAAGATTTGAAGATCCATACTTTCCTGATAGAGTATACAAGGTTGAAAAAGCACTTTATGGACTACATCAAGCTCCTAGAGCTTGGTATGAAACCTTGTCAAGATATCTGTTGGACAATGGGTTTCAAAGAGGGAAATTGACAAGACCTTATTCATCAAAAGGCACAAAGGTGATATTTTGTTGGTCCAAGTTTATGTGGATGATATCATCTTTGGTTCAACAAAGAAGGAGCTATGCAATGCATTTGAGAAGTTGTTGCATAAGAAATTTCAGATGAGTTCTATGGGAGAACTTACATTCTTCTTGGGATTACAAGTGCAACAGAAGAAGGATGGCATATTTATTAGTCAAGATAAATATGTTGCTGAAATTTTAAAGAAATTTAGGTTTACAGAAGTCAATACTGCAAGCACACCAATGAAAACACAAAAGCCTTTGCTCAAGGATGAAGATGGTGAAGAAGTGGATGTTCATATGTATAGGTCAATGATTGGTTAATTGATGTATCTTACATCTTCAAGACCTGACATCATGTTTGCAGTGTGTGCCTGTGCTAGATACCAAGTCAATCCAAAGGTTTTACATCTTTTTGCTGTGAAAAGGATTTTTAGGTACTTAAAAGGTCAACCAAAATTAGGCCTTTGGTATTCAAAAGATTCTCCTTTTGATTTGGTAGCATACACTGATAGTGATTATGCTGGAGCAAGCTTGGATAGGAAGTCTACAACAGGAGGTTATTAATTCCTTGGATATAGATTAATATCATGGCAGTGCAAGAAAAAGACAGTGGTTGCAAATTCCACAACAGAAGCTGAATATGTGGCTGCTTCAAGTTACTGTGAACAAGTGCTTTGGATTCAGAATCAACTACTTGATTATGGGTACAATTTTATGCATACCAAGATCTTTATTGATAATAACAGTACTATTTGCATAATTAAAAATCCTGTTTTTCATTCAAAAACAAAGCATATAGAGATCAAATATCATTTTATTAGAGACTGCAATGAAAAGAAATTGATTCAAATGGTCAAAATCCATACTGACAAAAATGTTGCAAATTTACTTACAAAAGCTTTTGATGTAAGTAGATTTCAATATTTGATTGCTAGTATTGGAATGCTAAATCCTTAAAGTCTTTTATCTCTTTATGTTTTTGTAGAGTTTTGTATTAATTAGTACTGTTATTCATGTCATTAAAAGTTTCTGCTGTTAAGTATAATTAATACTGCTGGTTATACTTAATACTGCTGAGTTACTACCGTTAGTTATACTTAATATTGTTAGGTATAATTAATACTGTGATAATTGTAAAAATTGCTATGACTTGTGTTTTCTTGGTTTTTGGACTAACATTTTGTAGGAAAAGCAAAGAAAAATATTAAATTGATGATAGAAAAGCTGTTTGGAATGGAATTGGAGTTAATATTTGTGACTCAAAGTTAATGTTGCTAGACTTAACTTACTACTTATAACACCCGGTGTTTTCAAGTCATTGACGACGTCGATAAACCTAATATTTATTTTTAGTATTGTACGCGTTTGCTTTTAATTTCATGAATTAAGTAAAATCGCGTAAGCTAAAAAAATTAGCGTTCAATGTAATCGGGCATCAAACAATTAAATGTTTACATCAAGCAAGAGTTAAGTAATTATTTTGAGAATAATTATTAACTTTGTTCATTTTATTTTTATCGGATACGTAAAGTGTATACGTTTCGCGATAAATTACGTTTAGGCACTCCCGGAACCACCAAAACTTTTCTACGCTTCAACAAATACCCACATTTATACCCAATACATAAAAATTACTAAACAACATCACATATATCTTCTTATTGCCGAAATTATGGCAATAGATACAAAGATATAAGGAAAGACTTCACCACTTGGTCTTGTACCATGCCTCTTCATTAAACCACACCATACCTTGTCTCTTTGACCAAGACCAAGACCAAGACCATCCCTAAGACCTTACCATGTTCCCTTGACTAAGACTTGCACCATATATACATGTATCTACTAGTAAGAGAAATCATACATGCTTAAACACTTGGTAAAAATCACAAAACTCCTCCCTTTGCTCTCTCTATATGCTACGGCATCAAACACCCCTTTGTTACAATCCATACAAAATTTTATTCAACCTATACCCTATACACTCCTATATACATCTATCCTAAGACATTCTAAGGTGATCCCAAGCATTGGCTAACCTTTTTCAAGTATTAATCA